>LPNX010433060.1:15148-126918 GCA_001517045.1 Pseudotsuga menziesii | reverse complement strand
ACAAGCGAAATGGACATAATTGTGGTATTGTTATATTTAGAGTTGACCTTAGGATTTATGTTGTTGCTAGCCTATACATGGTTACCATGACTAAAGGATTGCAATGATCTCCTTTGCATTAGAGTATCAACTTATGTTAGTTTGAAGTATTCCTTCAATCCTAGCAAGGTTAGTTAAAAATATTCGAAGTATAAGCTTTGCGAGATATTTGACATGTGATTTAAAATTAGTAAGTGGCTTTCCTTTAGAACATAATTATATTAAAAAATGTTATTATTTTTTTGAAAATAACAATTTGGTCAATACACAACTTATGAACAATACTAATTTTATTTTCTGTATACATGTTAATACAAAAGTAGCTAAATTTGAAAAAAAAATTGGACTTTCATAATTATTCAAAAAATTATCTTATGTATTAAAAAAAATCAATATACGTAATAAAGAAATAAGTTTGACTACTTTGTGAAAGAAGTTAACCAATAACTTCTTATATCAATGAAATTTTTTACTTTGTTGTAGTGTTTGTGACTTACAGGATTAGCCTTTGGGGTATCTAGTTGTCACATGCCCCAATTTTGTGAAAAAAAAACAATTTTGTATTATTTGATATTATTTGAGGACAATATGTTAAATTTTATGCTAAGTTGTAATTGATGACTCAACAGAGTCAAGGATATTTAATGTAATTCTGAATATTTTATTTATAAATAAATAAAGGAGGAGACAACACCTTAGGAGAGCTGTTAAAAGAGTGTTTACTAGTCAAATTGGTGGAGGAGACTGGGTGGAGAGCAAACTGACATGTAGCAGCATCCTCAAACCACTTCCAACTGTTGCAGGTGGCAACCTCCATACATTTGGGGGCATGATTCCCCAAGAAAGTGAAATCAAAGGAGGTGGCTCAATTAATGAAAATTGACCCAAAAGACCTAGGCAATCTTAATAAAAATTCCCATTGAAGAGAGCTGGGGCTGCTCATTCTAGAGAGGTGATCATTTAGGTTGAATGAATGTACTTCATAGAAATTCAATGGAAGGGAATCTGGAAAATGTTTGAGGGGATAACTGTTGATTGATCTAGTTGCATCTTTTAAGCTGAAGATCATACTGCTGAGAGCAGAGTGTGTTACTGAGATATTGGACTAGTCTATTGTTTGCATTCTCCACCATTTCTCAGCCAATAAGACTAGGAACAGGCTCAGGGGTCCTGAGGAAGCGTTGTTTGAGTGCTCTCTAGGAGATTGGTAGGGAGGAACGGCCTCCTAACGCTGTTGTCGTCTGTCCTGAATAGGCTCTACATTATTTTGTTTTATTGTGCTAGTTAGATAAATCTGAGTCTGACTGTTATATGAATGTTAAATATTCAGTTTGTAAAACGTTAGAATTTAGTATTCTTTTTAGATTATTGAAGAAATGAATTTGAAAAGTAATGTGTTAGAATGGAAATAATTTCTAGACTGTGTTTTTCCACACCTGGAAAACCAAGCCGTACTCCAGCACAGATAGAATATTTAAAGTAAACAAAATAAAATGATAAGAGATTGAAAATAATAGATATGGTTCTGCATTCTGCAGATAGTAGAGTAATTTAATTCAGTGTGTAAATTATTATTAAAAAGAACAGTGTTCTGGTTATTTATGTTTATTGTTTTAATGAGCATCTCTATGTAAAATTGTTGGAAAAGAAATAGCAGTACTACAATAGAGTTATAGTAAAGAAATATACTAATACAATAAAAATTATAGGGATACAGTTAGGTATCCAACAAGGTATTAAACACACTTAAATATTTATCATAAACTATTATTAATATGTACTAGAATAGGATTATGTTTACAAACATTATTAATAAAGAAATAATCAAAGTTACAGAGTTAATGTTTTAATCATTACATAACTCTGAATCTTTATTAAGTAACAAAGCAATAAACAAATGTAAAGTTAAATGTAAACAATAAATAGATTAAAGCTAAGAACTTACTTATTCAAGAAATAATTATTTACCAGACAAGCTCTAAATCTGTGTAAGTTTAACCTAAGGGTCAAACCCTATTTTTACTTTCATTATTTTTATAAAAGTATTCTTTAAAACAGAATAAACAAATTAAAAATTGGAATACTATCATGTATGCACTAGACTGGGTACAGTCTTATATCAAGAACTTATAGCATTTTTTTATAAACTCATTTATTTAAAAAGAAAATATTTTAACAGGATAAATAATTTCAATACTATTGTAATAACGAAAAAGAGGTAAACAAAAACCAACAAAACTAATAAATTTAAGAATATATTTATATAAGGGTTCTTCTACAGTAACCCTAGTATTCTATCCTAGTTGATAAGTGCAAATAAATAAATTTTACCTTATGACTCAGCTCACAGTCTTCACATTAACTTTATTTATTTACAAGAGAAACATTAAACAGTAATTATCATTATTAATGGTCAAAGAAGGAAAGACTCTAAATATACATACCCATAATTTACAGGTTATAAAACTATTGCATAAACGATACAGAGCTCGAAACTAAAATCTCGTTTTTTTCTAGAAACCAAATGTATTACTCTGTCAGGCTGAAAGCCTAAAGATATAACCAAATTACTTCACCCAGCTCAAGGCCGGTTTTTCCCAGCATTGTGGCGATGGTTTGAAAACAAAACTAACAATCAAATTATTAAAACTTCAATTACTGTAATATCCTTTATAAGGCAATGTATAATTTATCAGGTTATTCGAAATAGAGAACCATTAAAACCATGAAGATAGATGAACTTCCACATAGTAATCAACAGAGTATGACATTACTTAGTCATAAGGTTGTAAACCTGTCATTAAGTCAAGAAAAGTGAAATACAAGTCACGGCATCGAAGCCGGAGAGACCCTACTACAGGCAAGGGTTTTAATAACCAAAAACTAAATAACAACTGAGCTAAGAATTTAAAACACCAAAGGAACCGAAGTCGTATTTCTTCTCCAATTGAAACCCTTTTCCCCTAATCTTTACAAGCAAGGAGCTTCCACATTGTGACCGGGGCTTACCCATTGGTCTTGATGTCAATCCAAATGTGAAGAGGATTCTTCCAAGCGAAAAGGTGAACTATAACCTGCAAGTGAAGACCAAAAATCTTTATTAGAAACTGAGTTTTATAACTGTAATTGTAACTTGAAATTTATAACATTTGTAAGATAAATTCTTTACCTGGAAGCAAAGGAATCTGGAGCTAAGGAGGAAACAAACCAGCACAACGAATAGTGAAAACCCTCGTGCTCACCTGTGACAGAGGCGACAGGGCTCACAATACATACTACACCAACGTTGGAGCAAGATAAAAATTTTGGCATTGGCCACGAAAGGAATCGACACTAAAAACTACTAACAAAGTAACACTACCCTCACGGCAGCATAATGCATGTAGAAAGAAAACCAAATGCGAGCTATGAATCTCGCAATCCACAAACTAGAGTGGCAACACTCCTTTACACACCAACAATGGAGCTGGAGACGAGAACAAGCGAGCCCTCATGGCTGCAGTAAAACCAAACAGTACCAAGACCAAACCCTCAACGAAAAATGAGAATTTAGGGTTGCATTGTAGGCTTTTAAATCATGCATTGCACGGTAGTGGTTGTTCCACATGCCCACGAAAGTATTCAGTCCACAGTGGGTTGAATGATATAGTTGTCAATGCATTGTCGAGACAACAAATTATTGTCAATAATTTAATTAGTAACTACAATGATAATGTAGTTATAAAGTCAAAACATATCATTACAAAGATAAACCATAAGGTAAGCAATGGAAAAGAATAAGATTTATATTGCATCATTAACCCTTGTTTTATGTAGACCTTGAAATCTTTCGTTGGTAAAATAACAACTATGGAAAGACCCATAGTAGGGTATATGCGCTTGATCATAAGTTACTAGTTCTAATAATAATCATTTATTCAAACATTACAATGTAAGACTATGTTGTTATAACTTGTTTCATGTAAACCCTAATGGTAAGAATTTAGTTTATAAATCAACAAGGTGTATGTAAAAATCAAAAGTGTTTACACCTTGAAATAACTCCTACACTTATATGTATAGTCTATAGTACCATAGAGTAAGATAAACTTCTTGGAAGTTTGTAATCATTAGGTCTCCATAAGGAACCAAAGCTCTAAATCAATTAAACCAAGGCTAGATTAGACTTGGTAGTAAAAGATAGTAAAACTATCCAGGAATAAATATAACATCACTATGTATTATAAATAAATAATATGGTAATGTAATTTCGCCACATTACTTATGTCATGAAGAAACTTGGAAGTTAGGAATCACAACTTGAAGACAATTGTGCAAATGATCATTTATAAATATAGTACAATAATAAGTTGATATATTTCCCCTACTAAAGCTTAAGTAAAAGTAAAGCTAAGGGTTCTATTGTAAGCTTGTTTCTTGGAAGGCCTTAAATTTATTTCCATACTTTAAGCAATGTTGAAAAATTCTAGAAATAGCAACAGCAGTAAACTCTTGTTTTAGTAAGAGTGTTGATATACTAAACCATGAGCTCTATGAAGAACTGGTAAATAACTTAGCATATAGGTGGAAAGAAGATTTATCTAAAGTAGAAGTCATTCTGATAAAAGAAAATCAATATGGCAAAGTTATTGATCATTACGACATAAATTTAAAATAATGACATAGTTGCAAAACAAGTAAAGAAAAGTTACTTTACCTCATAGTATCCTTGAATTCTATTAAGCAAACTTTTACTCTAGTAGTTTATAAACGCTAAAGAAGTATACATGGATTTAACGCTGTAATAAAATCCTACTTGTTTAAAAACATACCTGTTGAACCTGTAAGATCCAGAAATCCAGTTGAGTTAGCAATTGTTAAGTAAGCCCCAGTTAGAATATAACTTCTCACCTACTTGACAAAATAAAATCATTAGTACAGCTAGAAACAACTGAATGCAGATTATTTACATCACATATCAAAATTAAAATAGTATTAATTTTATGTGTTTGAGTTAATCATACTTTTATTAACTGTTTCATTTTTCCGTTAGCCGCTAGCAGTTAACAAACTGGGACTATAGACAATTTATGTTACATCAAAAAATTCTAATTTTTGTGAAAATTTGGGGTTATGACATGTGGTATCAGAGCACAAGGTTCAAACACTAGGCCTTGATGAAGCCCAACTTGCTTTTTATGAAACAGTGAATTTAAATTATTTTGCTGATGTTATTTTCTTTTAATGTTATTAAACAGAGAAATTGTTTCTAAAGTTTAACAATAGGTATGGAAAGGCTGGAGGAATATGCGGAAGAGGAATATCCATTTACTGAACAAGAAAACTTACCAAGAGACCCTATACAAAAAGACCTAACCACTAATTCCTCAGAAATTTTACAAACAGTAAAAGACTTAAAATCGGAAATGAAATCTGTTAAACGAGAGAATGAAAAGATTTTGAGGGCTCAGGAGGAGCTAAATCAGATCCTAACAGAAAGATTTCAAACTGAGGGAAGGGGTAAAAGAGATGATTCAAAAGATACAAGTCATCAACATAAAAATAAAAAGATTAAACAAACTAAAAATGAAAGCAGCTCATCTTTAGAGGTATTTGGTGATCAACGTAATTTTCATTCCACTAGTGATAGTAGTGATGACAACCATTATACTAAAAAGAGAAAATATAAACCTTATGAAGAAATTTCTGGGGAGTTTAAAAATATTAAACCACCAACATTCAATGGAGATACTGAGAAGGGGGAGGAAGCAGAATCCTGGTTATATGGGATAAAGAAGTACTTTCAGATTTATAACTATTCTAACCAATTAAATGCTAGAATGGCTATCTACAATCTTTCAGGGAAGGATGATATTTGGTGGAAAGATCTAAAGAGAGTAAAGGGAATAAAAGAGAAGAACGTAAATTGGAGTACCTATAAGAGGTACTTTAAAAAGAAATTTATGTCTGATCAATACTATGAAGAGAGAGAAAAAGAATTCTATGAGCTTAAACTAGGTTCAATGACTATGAAAGATTTGAACAGCAAATTTTTAAGTCTGCTTAGGTATGTGCCATACCTTGTAGATGAAAAACCAAAAGTACACCGATTCCTCAGTTGTCTACCTTATCATATCAAGGATAGGATTGAGTATGACAATCCAAAAACTCTAGAAAAAGCTTATATGAGGAAAGACAATTTCTGTTATGAACAGAATTGGAAGAAGGAGAGCATGGCCAACTGGAAGGCCAAGAAGAATAACAACCATTATGATCAAAAGAAGAAAGAATTTGTGCCCAACCAGAATTCTAAAAACAATAAGGCCAAAAATTTTCCTAACAAGAATTTCCAAGGGAATAAGAATAATTCACCAAGGAATCAGAACAATCCAAAGGGTAAAGAGTATGCTAATAATCATGGTAATTACACAAAGAAATTTGAACGCAAAGAAGCTATAAAGTGTTGGGAGTGTAATGGCCCACATTATGCCTGAGTCTGTCCTAATCGAAAAAATACTGTCAGTAATATTCATACCATACAGGAGGAAATGACTGTTGGATATTTAGCGAGGACTATGCCCAGAATCAATGCAGCCTTGGAGAATCGACAAGCAGGATATCAAACTTCCATGGTGGAAGTATAAGGTACAATAAATCAAACCCCTATAGCTATTTTAATTGATATAGTAGCTAGTCTCAATTATATTTCACCTAAAATGGTAGAAAAATGTAAGCTACCTGTTGAAAAATTTGAAAATTCTTGGTTGGTTCAGTAAGCCACCGGTGCAAAAAGGAAGGTAACTTGTTTTGTAAAGAAATGTGCAGTAGTTATGGATCAAATTGAAATTGTTTTAAAGCTTAATATACTACATCTTGGTTCCTATGAATTACTAATCGGTATGGATTGGTTAGAACAACATAGGGTAATTTTAAATTGTTATGATAAAACCTTTACGTGTATAAATACTGATGGAAAATCAATAAATGTAAATGGAATCCCTAGAAGAACCACCATAAGGCAGATTTATGCTCTGCAGCTTAAGAGGGTTGTTAGGAAGGGTTGTAAAGCTTATCCAGTAACAATAACTGATGAGGAAAATCTAATTAAAATAGACAAATTAAAATTAGAAGACATACCAGTTTTAAGAGAATATGTTGATGTATTTCCGGAAGAAATTCTGGGACTACCTCCGAAAAGGGAACTAGATTTTAGCATTGAGCTGGTACCTGATGCAGTACCCAACTCAAAGGCCCCTTATAGAATGAACATACTTGAACTTAATGAACTAAAGTCACAATTAAAAGAACTTATTGACAAAAACTATATTCGACCTAGTGTGTCTCCCTGGAGGGCACCTGTCATCTCCATTAAGAAAAAGGACGGAACCATGCGACTTTGCATAGATTACCGTTAGTTGAATAAGATGACTATCAAAAATAGATACCCATTGCCTCACATTGATGATCTGTTTGATCAACTACGTGGAGCCACGGTGTTCTCGAAAATTGATTTAAGGTCTGGATATCATCAAGTTAGGATTAAAGATGAAGACATCTTTAAAACAGCTTTTAGAACTCAATATGGCCATTGCGAGTTCGTCGTCATGCCATTCGGGCTTACTAATTCCCCAGCTATTTTTATGTGTTTAAGGAACAACGTTATGCATAAGTATCTAGATAATTTTGTGGTCATGTTTATCGACGACATATTAATCTATTCAAAAACTGAAGAAGAACATAAAGAACATTTAAAATTTGTTTTGCAAGAGCTACGAGATCATCAACTCTTTGCAAAGTTTAGTAAATGCGATTTCTTTAAGGATAAGATTCAGTACTTAGGTCATGTGGTGACTAAGGAAGGGATTTCGGTGGATCCCGAAAAGATAAAGGCGGTCGAAGATTGGCCGATTCCTAAAGATGTAACTAATGTTCGATCCTTCATGGGAATTACCGGTTATTACCAGAGGTTCATTGAAGTTTTTCAAGAATCGTGAATCCGATAACTTCTTTGCAGAAGAAAGGAAAGAAATTTGATTGGAACCAGAAATGTGAGGAAAGCTTTAAAAAGTTCAAAATTTTATTAACCAACGCACCTATTTTAAGAATAGCTGATCCAAATAAAGAATTTGTAGTGTGTACTAACGCCTGCAATGATGGTTTAGGCAGTGTTCTGACTCAAGAAGGGCATGTTATTGCCTATGAGTCTAGGAAATTAAAAATTCATGAAAATAATTATGCAACTTATGATTTGGAATTAGTTGTTGTCATACATGCTCTAAAGATGTGGCGTCATCATCTAATTGGCAGAAAAATTATTCTAATGACCGATAATAAAGGACTAAAATATATGTTAGATCTGCCTAATCTAAATGCTAGACAAGCTAGGTGGCTAGCGTTTCTAAGTGAGTATGATTTCGAAATTCAGCACATTGAAGGTAAAGAAAATAAATTTGTTGATGCATTAAGTAGGAATGCAAGGCTGAACTTCACATCAGTTATCAACACTTATACATCAGATCTAGATGAACAGCTTAAAGCGGGGGTAGAACAAGATAAAATTTACCAAAACTTACAAGCTAAAACGAAAGAAAATCCAACAGAAAGCTTAAGTAAAGGGTACAGTTTGAATGCAAAAGGATTTTTACTGTATAAAGACAGAATGTATGTACCTAATGTACCTAAATTTAAGTTATTAATTTTAGATGAAATCCATAAAACTTCATACTCAGGTCATCCACGCTATCAAAATACTATAACTATGTTAAGAAAAGAATATTTTTGGCCAAACATGAAAATTGAACTAGGAGAATATATTGCTAGGTGTTTTGAATGTCAACAGGTGAAAACTGAACATCAACACCCAGCTGGATTACTTCATCCGTTGCCCATTCCTAGCTGGATATGGGAGATAATTAGTCTCGATTTTGTTACTGGACTGCCTAAAAATAAGAATTTAAATGATTCTATCATGGTAGTGGGTGATAAATTAAGTAAAGAAACCCACTTTATACCTGTTAAAACTACATATAAAGCTGCAAACATAGCTAATATCTTTCTAAAGCAAATTTTCTGACTGCATGGAATACCGAAAGTTATAATCTCAAATAGAGATCCTAAATTTACAGGTAACTTTTGGAAATCTCTGTTTAAAGGATTAAACACTACACTAAATTTTAGTACTTTGTTCCATCCTCAAAGAGATGGACAGACTAAAAGAGTAAACCAAGTACTGGAAGATTTACTAATAATGTATGTGAAAGACCAGCCAGGTAAATGGGAGGATTATTTGCATCTAGTAGAATTTGCTTATAATAATAATTATCAAGCGTGAGCCAGATTTAGTCCTTTCGAAATATTGTATGGAAGGAAATGTAATACTCCTATCTCTTGGATTAATCCAGTGGATATATTAGTATTAGGTCCTGAACTATTGAATAAAATGGAAAAAATTGTAAAACAAGTACAAGGTAACCTAAAAGTTGTGCAAGATCAACAGAAAAGTCAAGCAGACCTTAAAATAACTCCAAAAGAGTTTTAGGTAGGTGTACATGTGTTCATCAAGGTGAGGCCCAAAAAGAGCTCTCTGAGATTGGGTAGTTGTGCAAAATTAGCACCTCGTTACTATGGTCCATTTGAAATACTGTCCAGGGTTAGACAAGTAGCTTATCAATTAGCATTACCACCAAATTTAAGAGTACATAATGTTTTTGACATTTTAATATTAAAGAAATATGTTCATGATGCTACTCATGTTGTTAACTAGAATGATGTACAGGTGGAACCAGAAGGATATTTTCTGGTGGAACCGGACTGTGTCCTCGGGCAGAGGGAGATCACACTTCGGAACCGCACCATTGGTCAGGGGAAGGTGCAATGGAAGCACCTTAGTCTAGAAGAAGCCACCTGGGAATTGAAAAGTAATATGTGGGATGCATATCCAATTCTGTTCCAGGGAAATTCTGAGGACGAAGAATCAATAACATCGAGGACGATGTTATGCTTTAAGAGGGTGTGTATGTCACATGCCCCAATTTTGCAAAAAAAAAACAATTTTATATTATTTGATATTATTTGAGGACAATATGTTAAATTTTATGCTAAGTTGTAATCGATGACTCAACAGAGTCAAGGATATTTAATGGAATTCTGAATATTTTATTTATAAATAAATAAAGGAGGAGACAACAGCTTAGGAGAGTTGTTAAAAGAGTGTTTTCTGGTCAAATTAGTGGAGGAGACTGGGTGGAGAGAAAACTGACATGTGGCAGCATCCTCAAACCACTTCCAACTGTTGCAGGTGGAAACCTCCCTACATTTGGCGTCATGATTCCCCAAGAAAGTGGAATCAGAGCAGGTGGCTCAATTAATGAAAACTGACCCAAAAGACCTAGGCAATCTTTATAAAAATTCCCATTCAAGAGAGTTGGCGCTGCTCATTCTAGAGAGGTGATCATTCAGGTTGAATGAATGTGCTTCAGAGAAATTCAATGGAAGGGAATCTGGAAAATGTTTGAGGGGATAACTGTTGATTGATCTAGTTGCGGCTTTTAAGCTAAAGATCATACTACTGAGAGCAGAGTGTGTTACTGAGATATTGTACTAGTCTACTATTTGCATTCTCCACCAGTTCTCAGCCAAGAAGACCAGGAACAGGCTTGGGGGTCCTGAGGAAGCATTGTTTGAGCACTCTCTAGGAGATTGGTAGGGAGGAATGGCCTCCTAACGATGTTGCCCTATATCCTAAACAGGTTCTACATTGTTTTGTTTTACTGTGCTAGTTAGATAAATCTGATTCTGACTGTTATATGAATGTTAAATATTCAGTTTGTAAAATGTTAGAATTTAGTAGTCTTTTTAAATTATTGAAGAAATGAATTTTAAAAGTAATGTGCTAGAATGAAAATAATTTCTAGACTGTGTTTTTCCACACCTGGAAAACCAGGCCATTCTCTAGCACAGATAGAATATTTAAAGTAGATCAAAGAAAATAATAAGAGATTTAAAATAATAAATATGGTTCTGCATTCTGTCGATAGTAGAGTAATTTAATTCAATGTGTAAATTATTATTAAAAAGAACAATGTTTTGGTTATTTATGTTATTGTTTTAATGACCATATCTATGTAAAAATGTTGGAAAAGAAATAGCATTACTACAATAGAGTTACAGTAAAGAAATATACTGACACAATAAAAATTATAGGGATACAGTTAAGCATCCAACAAGGTATTAAACACACTTAAATATTTATCATAAACTATTATTAATATGTACTAGAATAGGATTATGTTTACAAACATTATTAATAAATAAATAATCAAAGTTAAAGAGTAAATGTTTTAATCATTACATAATTCTGAATCTTTATTAAGTAATAAAGCAATAAACAAATGTAAACTTAAATGTAAATAGTAAATAGATTAAAGCTAAGAACTTACTTATTCGAGAAATAATTATTTACCAGACAAGCTCTAAATCTGTGTAAGTTTAACCTGAGGATCAAACCCTAGTTCTATTTTCATTCTTTTTATAAAAGTATTCTTTAAAACAGAATAAACAAATTAAAAATTAGAATACTATAACTATGCACTAGACTGGGTACAGTCTTATATCAAGAAATTACAGTATTTTTTTTATAAACTCTTTTATTTAAAAAGAAAATATTTTAACGCGATAAATAATTTCAATACTATTGTAACAACGAAAAAGAGGTAAACAGAAACCAACACAACTAATAAATTTAAGAATATATTTATATAAGGGTTCTTCTACAATAACCCTAGTATTCTATCCTACTTGATAAGTGTAAATAAATAAATTTTACCTTATGACTCAGCTCACAGTCTTCACATTAACTTTATTTATTTACAACAGAAACATTAAACAGTAATTATCATTATTAATAGTCGAAGAAGGAAAGACTCTAAATATACATAACCATAATTTACAGGTTATAAAACTATTGCATAAAAAATAGAGAGCTCGAAATTAAAATCTCTTTTTTTTTAGAAACCAAATGTATTACTCTGTCAGGCCTAAAGGCTAAAGATATAACCAAATTACTTCACCCAGCTCAAGGCCGGTTTTTCGCAGCATTGTGGTGAGGGTTTGAAAACAAAACTAACAATCAAATTATTAAAACTTCAATTACTATAATATCCTTTATAAGGCAATGTATAATTTATTAGGGTATTCGAAATAGAGAACCACTAAAACCATGAAGACATGTGAACTTCCACATAGTAAGCAATAGAGTATGGCATTACTTAGCCATAAGGCCGTAAACCTATTATTAAGTCAAGAAAAGTGAAATACAAGTCACGGCATCCAAGCCAGATCGACCCTACTACAGGAAAGGGTTTTAATAACCAAAAAATGAATAACAACTGAGCTAAGCATTTAAAACACCAAAGGAACCGAAGTCACATTTCTTCTCTAACTGAAACCCTTTTCCCCTAATCTTTACAAGCAAGGAGTTGCCACATTGTAACCGGGGCTTAACCGTTGGTCTTGATGTCAATCCAAACGTGAAGACGATTCTTCGAAGCGAAAAGGCGAACTATAACATGCAAGTGAAGACCAAAAATATTTATTAGAAACTGAGTTTTATAACTATAATTGTAACTTGAAATTTATAACATTTCTAAGATAAATTCTTTACGTGGAAGTGAAGGAATATGGAGCTAAGGAGGAAACGAACCAACACAATGAACAGTGAAAACCCTCGTGCTCACCTCTGAAAAAGGCGATGGGGCTCACAATACATACTACACCGACGTTGGAGCAAGATAAAAGTTTTGGCATTGGCCATGAAAGGAATCGACACTAAAACTACTGGCAGAGTAACACTACCCTTAGGGCAGCGTAATGCATGCAGAAAGAAATCCAAATGCGAGCTGTGAATCTCGCAATCCACACACTAGAGTGGCAACACTCCTTTACACACCAACAATGGAGTTGGAGACGAGAAAAAACAATCCCTCATGGCCACAGTAAAACCAAACAATACCAAGACCAAACCCTCGATGAAGAATCAGAAGTTAGGGTTCATTGTAGGATTTTAAATCATGCATTGCACGATGGTGGTTGTTCCACGTGCCCACCAAGTTATTCAGTCCACAATGGTTCGAATGATATAGTTGTCACTACATTGTCGGGACAACAAATTATTTTCAATAATTTAATTAGTAACTAAAATGATAATGTAGTTATAAAGTCAAAACATATCATTACAAAGATAAACCATAAGGTAAGCAATGGAAAAGAATAAGATTTATATTGCATCGTTAACCCTTGTTTTATGTAGACCTTGAATTCTTTCATTGGTAAAATAACAACTATGGAAAGATCCATAGTAGGGTATATGCCCTTGATCATAAGTTACTAGTTCTAATAAAAATCATTTATTCAAACATTACAATGTAAGATTATGTTGTTTGAACTTGTTTTATAAATCAACAAGGTGTATATAAAAATCAAAAGTGTTTACACCTTGAAATAACTCTTCCACTTATATGTATAGTCTATAGTACCATAGAGTAAGATAAACTTCTTGGAAGTTTGTATTCATTAGGTCTCCATAAGGAACCAAAGCTCTAAATGAATTAAACCAAGGCTAGATTAGACTCGGTAGTAAAAGTAAGTAAAACTATCCAGGAATAAATATAGCATCACTATGTATTATAAATAAATAATATGGTAATGTAATTTCACCACATTACTTATGTCATGAATAAACTCGGAAGTTAGGAATCACAACTTGGCGACAATTGTGCAAATGATCATTTATAAATATAGTACAATAATAAGCTGATATATTTCCCCTACTAAAGATTAATTAAAAGTAAAGCTAAGGGCTCTATTGTAATCTTGTTTCTTGGAATGCCTTAGATTTATTTCCATACTTATAAGCAATGTTGAAAAATTCTAGAAATACCAACAGCAGTAAACTCCTGTTTCAGTGATCTACGAGGATCTAGGAAGGCCAAAATTTCAAAGTCCTCCAATCTCAGCAAAACCAGTGCCAAATCAAATGGCTCGTCGAGAAAATTCCAACGGCATTCGTTTCACCTCAAACAAACTCCGTATGAGAAAGTTATCGCGTTCTGTTCTATGAGGTCAATAGGCAAAATTGGCAAAAAGAGGTACCACATGGCACCACTGACAGGGTGACACGTGGCATCCATATTGTACAAACATGATGACATGGCACCACTGACAGGGTGACACATGGCATCTGTACTGTACAAACATGATGAAATGGCACCACTGACAGGGTGACACGTGGCATCCATATGATACGGACAAGATGACATGGCAGGTGTACGGACCAACCGAAAGACGACACGTGGCATGTACAGAATCTGAATTGGAAAACAATGTGGAAGTACGGCTTGTCCAGCCAGTAGTATGACATGTCTAGTTAGCAGCCAAGTGGCATTACGGCGGTAAAGGTGAACCAATCACTAGACGCCATGTGGCAGAATGAGATCGGGAAATAGAACTTTCAAAATGTTTGTGGCCTCCATGGGGTTCAACCCTGTGACCTCTCCTGCATAAGTGCTCCGCCTTACCGTTAGCCCACAAGGTGTTCCATGTCTAAGGTATGGAAATAAATTTATTTAAAGTGTGCTTTGGCATTTTGAGCCCTAAAGGGACCGAGGCTTAGCCCCGACCCCGGTTCTTCCTCCAACGTGACTGGGAGCTCCGACCAGCATGGGAGCCCATGCTCTATTTCAACACATGTCTTTTAACTGCACTATATAAAATGTGTTATAAGTGGGTCTAAAAACAAGTTACGTTATAACAAATTTGTTTTTAAAAAAAACCATATTGTGGGTTCAACAAACCATGTGGTTTTGGGGGAAAATAATTTTATTGTAATATTCTAAAAATATAAAATGTGGTTGGCATAGTTGTAACTATGTCAACTACATAATTTAAGAAGAGCCTAACCAAGTGTTGGGAGTTGGAACCATATGCCTTCTTGGGCAAAATTTGTTGTAACTAAAGAATCATGAGTAGAATGTGGAGTGGGGCAAGCCAAGCCTATATAAACCCACTTAATTTCCATTTAGAGGGCATGCTTTGGAGTGTAGACTTTGTAGCTAAAGGAGAGAAGGGAGATTGCGTAGCTCTGCAGGAGGAAGGTATGAGTGTTTATACTCGTTTTACACTGTCTTCAGGCTTTGGAGTTGCTGGAAGCAGTCTGGTTGTGTTTTGGGCAGTGGTTCTCTTCCTGACCATTGTCGCCAAGGTATCATTGTATCATTGCCATGTATTTTGCCTTGTGCTGAGATTATAGATCGGCTCTCCTATTGAAAAGTAGGCCTGGAGACGTAGTCCATCCTGGATGAACTTCGTTATCAACTTGTTGTCTTTATGTGTGTATTGTCTTTGCTGTTTGGTTCTCTTCTTATGGATTTGTGAGCTTCATTCATGCTCTTTATGCATTTCATGTTAACATCATAGAGTAGCAAAGATCTTGTTTTCAGATCATGTGGTATCAGAAGGTCTATTTGACGTTGGATTATGAGTGTGGATGCTCACGAGGGCTAAAATGCAAGCTAGTGAGGGTACATTAGAGCCTTACAATTCCGATATCGGACATGCACACCAAAGGAGGAAGATGGATGCTAATGATGCCCACATCAAGATGGAGGAAAACTTTCACAAGGTCTTCTACATGATGGCCGACAAGGTAGACAATTTGTTTGCAGATTATGAAGAACGCATGGCAAAAGAAAGAAAAGGCAGTGAAGTAAAGAAGGAAGACAAAGAAGTGAAGGACGAAGGCAAATCCTCAGTTAACCAAGGAGGAGGTGGCAAAGAGCCTCCTGAGCCTCCCTCTTCACCTTCAACTTCAAGCACAAGTTCAAGTGCTTCTTCCTCATCTCATTCTCAGCATTCCAAGGTTCCTCACAAAGAGCCTCAAAAGAAGCCCTTATTGAAGCTCGATGTGAAGTTTGATTTGCCCATGTTCAATGGGGAAGCGAATGCAGAGAAGTTGAACAATTGGATAAGGAAAATTGAGGTCTATTGCCGAGTCCAGTAGATCAAAGAAGAAGATGTGAAGATTTAGTTGGCTTCACTTCGGCTGATAGGCACCGCACTTGTATGGTGGGAAAGAAAGCTTCAGCAAGGTAGCAAACAAATGGGTAATCTTCTCTCATCGTGGTCTTCTTTCATTTTTGCTTTACGTAAGCAATTTTATCCATTGGGTTATGTTCAAAAGGCTATGATGGATTGGCAAAGTTTTAGACAAGGCAAGGGTCAAAGTGTTCAGAATTTTACTGAAGAATTTAGAAAGAAATCTCTAGAGTTGAATATTTTTTTAGATTCTCCTGACACTCTTTTGAAGTACATTGGTGCTCTTCGTCATTATCTACGCCATACTTTGTTGTTGTTGAATCCTACTAGTGTGGATGAATCAAGTGTTCAGGCTACTCATCTTGAGAGTAGGGGGAAGCATTTGCAAGAAGACCATCCGAAGAAGCCTTTCAAGCCCAACAACAACCACAAGTCGGAAAAGAAAGACAAGAGCAAGAAGACAGCTACTACCAAGAAGGAAGGAGGAAAGCTCCATTGCAAACATTGCGACACTGATGGGCATGATGAAGAAATTTGTTGGAAGTTGCATCCTAAATAGGGGCCAAAGCATTATGGAGGCAAAAAGAAGAAAAAGACCGTTGCAACAGCACAACGAGATTTGGGTTCCGACTCATGTGACGAAACCATGATTACAGCCATGGGAATGCAAGGTAACAAAACTCCTCATACTGGTTCAAGTTCTACTCATTTTTCTAAAGAAAATGATTAAAGAAGAAGTGAGTTGTTTCACATCAGAGTTGTGTCTAAGCATACAAAGATTGAAACATTATTTGATCCGGGTTCTCAACCTCACCCCAAGCCTTATCCTCTTGGATGGGTATGTGATACTGCTAAGCTACAGGTGACTAAGCAATGCAAGTTAAGGTTTGCTATTGCTTCAAAGTTGATCGATGAGGTGGACTTAGATGTTGTTCCTCTTGACATCTGCGGCATCGTATTGGGGAGCCCATACTTGTATGATCGAAAAGCAGTATTCTTTCGTCATGAGAATAAGTACCATCTCACCAAAAATGGGGTGGAGTACATCGTGAGAGCTCACAGTATGAAGGCTAATACCACTCTTGTTAGTGCAGGACAGATGAACAGACTCATCAACACTAATAAGAGATACATGCTCATGGTTGTGAGAGAAAAAGATGTTGAAGCATATGATGCTTTCAGAGGTTGTGATCCTTCTCATAAAAAGGCTATGATTGATATTGTGGCTAACTATGATGAAATATTTCAGGAACCTACAGGTTTGCCTCCCAAAAGGGAGATTTAACATGAGATCCATCTCTAGCAGGATGCCCCTCTTCCTAATGTGGGCATGTACAGGTTGTCCGCAGTTGAAATGGCAGAGATTAAGAAGCAGGTTCAAGACTTATTAGACCAAGGAGTGATCAGACCCATCTCCTCTCCATGTGGTTCGCCGATTGTGTTGGTGATGAAGAAAGATGGCACATGGAGGATGTGCGTTGACTATCGGCCTCTCAACAAGATCACAATCAAGAATCGATACCCACTTCCTCGCATAGATGACTTGCTCGACCAGTTGAAAGATGTTGTGTTCTTTACCAAGTTGGATTTGCGCAGTGGCTACCACCAGATCAGAATTGCAGAAAGTGATGTGTGGAAGACGGCCTTCAAGACCAAGCAAGGTCTATTTGAGTGGTTGGTGATGCCCTTTTGGCTTTACAATGCACCTGCAACCTTCATGCGGGTAATGAATGATGTTTTCCGACCATTCTTAGATGATTTTGTCATTGTATACTTAGATGATATCTTGGTCTTTAGCAAAACTTGGGAAGCACATGTGGGGCATGTAAAGCAAGTATTAGATACTTTGAAAAAGGAGAAATTGTATGTAAAATTGTCAAAGTGTGAATTTGGAAAAACTTCATTAGTTTACTTGGGTCATATTGTAGGAGGTGGAAATTTAAAAATTGATCCCTCAAAAGTTGATGTAATTGTCAATTGGCCTAAGCCTACTAACGCTACTGAAGTGAGAATCTTTTTAGGAGTTGTTCAATATTGGAGGAGGTTCATTCAAAACTTCTCATACATAGCATCTCCTTTGCATTCCCTAACAAGTGTGAAGAAAGCCTTCCGGTGGGGAGGTAAGCACCAGAAATCCTTCGACACATTGAAGGGAAAGATCAGCACCGCCCCAGTCCTAGCCTTGCCTGATTTGCAACAACCATTTGACATAGAGATAGATGCCAGTGGATATGCCATGGGGGTAGTATTGATGCAGCAGTGATCAGAGACTTTTACTCAAGCAGTGATCAACTACCCCACCTATGACAAAGAGTTGTATGCTTTGGTTCAGAGTGTCAAGAAGTGGAAACACTACTTGATGGGTTAGGAGATGATCATCCATACCGATCATCAGCCCTTGCAGTATCTCCAGTCCCAGACTAAGCTCCAACAAGCTCGTCATTTCAGGTTGATGGGATTCCCTCAACAATTCCATCTAGTGATCAAGTACAAGAAGGGTACTAGTAACAAAGTGGCAAATATGCTCTCTAGACCTCCTATTGTTGCATCTATTGTTTTGAAAAATGCTTCTTTGTCCCATGAAATTTATATTGAGCAGTATGCTACTGATGATGATTTCAAGGAGATTTATGAGAAGCTAACCAATGGCACACAAGTGGAAGACTACTATTTGCAGGGAAAGTTGCTCTATCATTTGGGCAAGTTATGTGTTCCTATCGGTGAAAGAGTCCATGTAATACGAGAAGCTCGTACTTCTCTTGTATCAGGGCATTTTGGGGTAGGTAAGACTTTGGCTCATTTGTAGAGACTTGTGTATTGGCCTCGCATGAAATACATTGTAACAAAATATGTAAAGGGGTGTGTGATGTGCTCTACTTGTAAGCCCACTAATAGAAAATTGGGGTTGTACTCACCACTTCCTGTTCCTTCCCATCCTTGGGAAAGCATTTCCATGGATTTTGTGGGGGGTTTTCCTATGTCTAGGAGGGGTCATGACTACTTGTATGTGGTCGTGGATAAGTTTAGAAAGATGTATATTCTTATGCCATGTAAAAAGCAGGTCACTGCAGAGCAGGCTGCTTCTCTTTTCTTTCAGCATGTATGGGTTCACTTTGGACTCCCTACGTCCATTATCTCGGATCGGGACTCTCCATTCCTTGGAGAGTTTTGGAAAAAATTATGGTGTATGATGGACACCAAGCTGAAGAGGAGCACCACTTTCCATCCACAGACCGATGGACAGACAGAGGTAGTCAACAGGACAGTTGTCCATTTTCTTCGAGGCTATTGCAACAAACATCCTAAGTTATGGGATGAACAAATCCAGTATGTGCAGCATACCTACAACAGGGCTATGCATTCTTCCACTTAGAGCTCGGCATTTGAGACATGCTTTGGGTACTTGCCAAAGACTCCATTAGACTTGACTTATGGGAAAGAGGTTGGTTCAAGCACTTCCAAGGATGAAGACAAAGCCCGCAGGTTCATTCAGAGAGTTCAACAGGTACATCAAGTAGTGCAAGAGCAATTGGAGAAGAGTCAAATCTAGTACAAGGCTCGCCATGACAAGCATAGATTTGATCATCAGTTTCAGGTGGGAGATCAAGTGTGGATTCACATTAGTAAGGAGAGGATGAAAGGAGAAGGCAAGAAGCTCAAGCCTATTAGATATGGTCCCTTCACCATCTTGGAGAAGATTGGGACGAATGCCTTTCGCTTAGAGCTACCGCCATACATGCAGATCTACTCAATGGTTAATGTGGAGAACTTGAAACTCTATGAGCCTCCCATGATCATGGATGAAAGGGAGAATGTCTCATTGCCATCAGTTGATGAATTTGCTCCTGAGTACATGGATGAGCTACAGGAAGATGTCATCCTGGATAGAAGGATAAGGACTTCTTGCAGAGGTGATGTTGATTATCTTCGAGTGGGCATCAGAGGCACTCATCCAAGCAAAGCCAAGTGGATCGAGAAGGAGAAAGTGAGGGAGCAATTCCCTCACCTGTCTATTGATTAGTAAAGGCTTTTGGAGGCCAAAAGCTTCTCAATGGGGAGGAATGATCTAGGAGGATCCACGAAGGCCAAATTTTCAAAGTCCTCTAATCTTAGCAAAACCAGCACCAGATCGAAGGGCTCGTCGAGACGATTCCAACGGTGTTCATTTCAACTCAAACGGACTCCGTATGAGAAATTTATCGCGTTCTGTTCTATGAGGTCAACACGCAAAATTGGCAAAAAGAGGTGCCACGTGGCACCACTGACAGGGTGACACGTGGAATCCATATTGTACAAACATGATGACATGGCACCACTGACAGGGTGACATGTGGCATCCGTACTGTACAAACATGATGACATGGCACCACTGACAGGGTGACACGTGGCATATGTACGGTACAGACAAGATGACATGGTAGGTGTACGGAACAACCGAAAGACGACACGTGGCAGGTACGAAATCTGAATTGACAAACAACGTGGAAGTACGGCTCGTCCATCCAGTAGTATGACACGTCCAGTCAGTAGCCAAGTGGTAGTACAGCGGTAAAGGTGAACCAATCACTGGACGCCACGTGGCAGAACGAGATCGGGCAATAGAACTTTCAAAATGTTTGTGGCCTCCATGGGGTTTGACCCTATGACCTCTCCTGCATAAGTGCTCCACCTTACCGTTAGCCCACAAGGTGTTCCATGTCTAAGGTATGGAAATAAATTTATTTAAAGTGTGCTTTGGCATTTCGAGCCCCGACCCTGGTTCTTCCTCCAACGTGACCGGGAGCTCCGACCAGCATGGGAGCCCACGCTCTATTTCAACACATGTCTTTTAACTGCACTATATAAAATGGGTTATAAGTGGGTATAAAAACAAGTTACGTTATAACAAATTTGTTTTAAAAAAAAACCATGTTGTGGGTTCAATGAACCATATTGTTTTGGGGGAAAATAATTTTATTGTAATATTCTAAAAATATAAAATGTGGTTGGCATAGTTGTAACTATGCCAACTACATAATTTAAGAAGAGCCTAACCAAGTGTGGGGAGTTGGAACCATATGCCTTCTTGGGCAAAATTTGTTGTAACTAAAGAATCATGAGGAGAATGTGGAGTGGGGCAAGACAAGCCTATATAAACCCACTTAATTTCCATTTAGAGGGCATGCTTTGGAGTGGAGACTTTGTAGCTAAAGGAGAGAAGGGAGATTGCGTAGCTCTGCAGGAGGAAGGTACGAGTGTTTATACTCGTTTTACACCGTCTTCAGGCTTCGGAGTTGCTGGAAGCAGTCTGGTTGTGTTTTGGGCAGCAATTCTCTTCCTGACCATTGTCACCAAGGTATCATTGTATCATTGTCATGTATTTTTCCTTATGCTGAGATTATAGATCGGCCCTCCTATTGAAAAGCAGGCCCGGAGACGTAGTCCATCCTGGACGAACTCCGTTATCAACTTGTTGTCTTTATGTGCGTATTGTCTTTGCTATTTGGTTCTCTTCTTATGGATTTGTGAGCTTCATTCATGCTCTTTATGCAATTCATGTTAACGTCATAGAGTAGCAAAGATCTTGTTTTCGGGTCATTCAGTAAGAGTGTTGATATACTAAACCATGAGCTCTATGAAGAACTGATAAATAACTTAGCGTATAGGTGGAAAGAAGCTTTATCTAAAGTAGAATTCATTTTGATAAAAGAAAATCAGTATGGCAAAGTTATTGATCATTACGATATAAATTTAAAATACTGACATAGTTGCAAAACAAGTAAAGAAAAGTTACTTTACCTCGTAGTATCCTTGAACTCTATTAAGCAAAATTTTACTCTAGCAGTTTATAAACGCTAAAGAAGTATATCTGGATTTAATGCTATAATAAACTCCTACTTGTTTAAAAACTTACCTGTTGAACCTGTAAGATCCAGAAATCCAGCTGAGTTAGCAATTGCTAAGTAAGCCCCAGTTAGAATATAACTTCTCACCTACTTGACAAAATCAAATCATCAATACAGCTAGAAACAACTGAATGCAGATTATTTACATCACATATCAAAATTAAAATAGTATTAATTTATATGTGTTTGAGTTAATCATACTTTTATTAACTGTTTCATTTTTCCGTTAACCGCTAGCAGTTAACAAACTGCGACTATAGACAATTGATGTTACATCAAAAAAATTTAATTTTTGTGAAAATTTGGGGTTATGACACTAGTTCATCAAATACACTCGAGAGTCTCACCCAACCTGGTCCACACCAACCCTTAACATGGTTGGATTTTAGGTGTTTCCTCCCACTACCACAGATTTTCAAACCTTGGGACGCCTAACATATAAAACTCTCAGAAACCAATCACACTAATAAAAATTGACTATATCAATGAAAAGTTTTAAAGATACTTTTTTATGTGTTTTAGTTTTCTTAAGGCCACTTTAATGAAAGGAGATTGATAATAATTCAATATGTCAGTGAATACTTTTGGAATTTTAAAAAATGCATTCCATTTAACTTCACATGGTAATCAACATTTTTATATGTCGAAAGTTGATGGCATTCATAATGAGAAAAAAAACATTATACTTAAGTTTGCACTTTAAATAATTTGATCCATCTCAATGCTTATGGTAGATCTAGAGCACGAGGACTTCACTTAGTGAACATCTCACATAGCACATGCGATCGTGGGATATTAAAGAATACCCTTAATTTCCATAGATATTGACCCAAACTCTTTTTGTTGAAACCCCCTCCCAATACTTAAAACCTCCTCCCCGCCCCTTTTTATACCTCAATCCTTATAAACCACCCTACCCACCCCCACCTTAAACCCCTCATCCCCCCTAATACCTGCAATATATTGGTTCAATTTTTAATAATTTTAAAACCCACAATATGAACTAACGTGATAGGATATTGGTCAACAAGTGAAGCCCCCGTGATCTAGAGTTAAGATGGATCTATACTAGTTTAATATGTAAATCTCGCATATGTACTCAAATCCATCATATGTAAAACAAGTGTTAACAATTTCTCAACTCTAGGATCTCATAACAATAAGTATTTAAGTTTCATTATTTTTTTAGTTTTAATTATTGGAATGTATATTTCTTTGGTTTTGAAATTTAGGTTAGAGCCAAAATTGTAAAAATTATAGTTACTTAACATTTTATTATTTTATTAAAGTACCATGTCTCATCTCAAGTTTACATTTTAGGTTAGGGATGGCATTGTAAAATTTTTATTTACTTAATATTTATTGTTATTGTATTAAACTACCACATTTCAACTCCATGTTGAGCATGGAATTACACTTCTCCCTCATACTGGGCTATAGAAAATGACTTTATATGAAAAATAATCTAGGTGGATTTATGGAATTTTCACCATGTTTATTTATGAGAAAATTGTTGCTTAATATGTTAGTTGATCATGGATGTGATAACCAATGTGTAGTTTAGATAAATTTTGATTGCTTATTCAATTTCAAAGTTTCAGTGTACCACTCCTAAGACTTGACAACCCATACCTAGCATTTCCCCATTCATGTGATCTTGGGAGCTAGTATAAAACACTGATATTTTTGGGGGGGATTTTAGGGATATTTTTGGGAAATTGCTTTGATCACTTCCTTTTTTAGAAGCTTATAGAAGCTCCATGTTTATTTAGGTGCTTGCAAAATATCCTTTATAGGAAAGGAATCTCTACAATATCCCAATCATATGGAGCCCAAAATCATAAGACTGAGTGCCAAAAATCAATTGAATAATCATTCTTTCATGTATCGTGAAATCATCAACAACAAAAAACCAATCGAATCTATCAATCAAACCATTTTAATATTTTCAAGGTTATATAGATCAATAAGGCTCACACCACTTAACTCTTTAGATTCATTCACACTCAAAATATAAGTTACAAGTGTACTTAAGTGGATAAATATGGATCTTTTTTTTCATGCGTAAAAACCACCTTCTTGTTATTCCAAAGGAATCAGGAAAGATCACACACGCACGGTAAATATCAACAAATTTTCCCAATTCTGTGGATGGTAGGTCGAGAAAACCATCAAATGGACTTCTAAGCAAGAACATGCCTCAATGAAATTGAACTCGGGTGGATGGAATGAAATCCATCTAGCCCCACCATTGGACCACCGTGTCTTGAATGTGGATATTTATCTACAAGTACTAACATGTTGATCAACTCTAATTTATCTCTCAAATGTTTATAGTCATATTATGTTATTCCTATTAATTGATCTAGCAATTTAGCATCATAAACAAAATCAAACTTAAAATACCAAAGACATGAAATTTTGATGATAGTTGAAACTTGAAATAATGAACTTCATTCACATGAGAATTAGAAAATACTTACCATCTAAAAAAATGTAGAAGCACCCAAATACTAAGAATTCATGGGAGCAATAATATATATGCACTTGGGATTGGGAATTAGAAAAATATTGAATCTCATGGTTCATGAAACTATAAAGAAAAAAATAGAATAAAATCCAAAACTATTTATTGCACCTTTAATGTACTCAACTCTTAAAATTTTCTAAAGTTGTTTGTCAATAAATCTCACGAACTTTATGCATCATCAATTTATGCTTGAAGTAAAATATTTTTTGCTTTAAAAAAAAATTAAATTAAATCTAGATTTGTATCAACTATTTTCTTGTTATACATGTGGGAACAAAGTTTGTTTTTGTCATCAATAGGTATCCTAGCACATATTTTCTTTTAGTTTCACTATTTTCAACATTCTTTGGTTATCCCGTTGACAAAATATTCACCTCTCTTGAGGAATCATCCACACTACTATGAGCTGTGACACCCTTCGACCTACCAATGCTAGAGGACAATCAAAGGGAAATCGATCTTGCTTAAAAAATGTCTTAGTTAAAGATAGACTTCATGGGTAGTTTTCACAACTAAAACCTACTCATGAAGTCCAAATGTTATGTTTCTATCACTAGGTGTCGGTAAAAATATTGAGCTTAAGAATCTCTAGTGGAAAACAATAGATAAGATAATATAATTTTATTAATGTTCAACAAATGGCCAAAAATAATGTCAACAAGATTGATTTGGTTACTTCTATATAAGAAAATTAACAAAGATCATCTATATGCTCTATGTGCAATTATCAAAAAATATATACAATGCTTTAGATCTAAGTATAAGGAAAAGAGAATCAATGCTTTTAGTGTCGATCCTCAAATGGAGGAGAGAGGGGTTCCTCTTATGAAACCAAATTTGAATCTCACCAACAATTTTGACAAAAAATAAAAGAATCTCTATATCGAGATCTAGTTAGTGATACTTCTCTAAATTATTTGGGCACTCTAGAACATAAAAAAATTAATTTCTGTATGGAACCATGGTCAAGTCTTACATATATGTAAGTGGAATATTGGTTAGGGTTTCTCAAGATTTGTTTACAAAATGGCAACTATTCTATTCTAACCCACTTCATGTTAGGATGATTGATAATGAGGATGCACATTTCAAAATTTCTCATTGTAGTGCATCCGTAGCCTACAACTTTGTGATAAGAAACCTTATTAATGCTCTAATTATAGCATAATTAAATTGAAATTCTAGTTTTAGAAAAAGTTTCTCTTTCTTCTAGATTTAGACAACACTCTGTGGGATAATTACTTTTGTTTATTGGTAAATGGCCCTTTGTTAAGGAGGTGGGATACCTTTCATATTGAAGGTTATGAATGTTGTAACATGTATCCAATAGGATTTAAACACCAATGTAAACCACTCAACGACAACCTACTAGACAAGCATCATATTATATCACTATCATGTCTGCAATTTTGTTTGATTCATTTCATAGATAGCTAGTTTAATTTTTTCCCATCAAGTTAATTCATAAGATTTATGATGATTAATAAGATACCGTAAGTTTCATCCCATTGTGGATTATAAAAAAGAATTTCTTAATTCAAGTCTTTTTATTTTTGTATTAGGCCAAATTTTACATCCATCACTTATTTTTTTTCAGAGGAAAAAATACCAGTCTTTGATATTCATTAGAATCAAAAGACATAATATACATATATCAACTGTCTTGACAGCTAAAAACAAGAAGATACCACTCAGCATAACATACAATGTTCGTGCTTGCAATCCAGCCAAACAGAATAAACAAAAAAGTCTGATCATAGCAGACTTTTATCATCATCCTTGATATATCAGGTCAGAAATATTGAGAATATTGAAGGTGATCTCAAACAGACAATCCTGAGCAAAACCTGCTGGCTGAAAGTCTCAAACAACTCAGACAATAAAGCACAAATCATATGCTGAATATTCAAATGCTGAAATACAAATGGGAATCAGCAACTAAAAAAGCACAAAAAGGTCTTGTGCTATGACCAATCCATCCAAAAATTCAGAGAATGTTCCATATCCCATATCCAAATTTAGAGCTTGTTTAGAGAGGTCGTCTTCCAACAAGTTATGCTCTCGGAATATATGCTTGAAGATCACCAGAGGGTCAAGATGGAGCATATTTCTAATATCGTCGCACCAATGCCTCAAAGAAGGAATATCAAGGGCAGAAAATATGTTAAGCCATGAAATAATAACCATAGAATCTCCAAAAATCAAGTGAATGGGAAGTCCCATTAACAAACTAACTCTTAGAACCGCCCAGAGTGCCAATAATTCAGCTCTTGTATTCGTACTACGTCCACAGCCCAAGGAGAAACTAAAATAATGATTTTCATTCAGATAGATCACAAATCCAGCACCTCCCAAATGATTTGCAGCAGCCCCATCAAAAAAAGCACATGGAAATACCTTCAGAGGCTCAGGACCGATAATCCGGTTTTTTTTTATTTTTTGAGGGACAGAATACAGATTAAGTAAACTCTCTGCCCTGGAGATGATAGAGAGAAACGAAGGCTTCCAATTTTCAAACAGACATTTATTTCGGATAGTCCAAATGCACCAGAAAATAAAAAGAGGCACTTGTCTGAATGAGGCCAAGTGCACAGTGTTGCTGTACCAATGCATCAGAAAGGTAGGGACAAAGTTGTATATGGTATAAGAGAAACCATATCGAGCTGCAAAATGTGAGAAGATATTCACGGTAAAGGGGCTGACTAAAAAAAGATGATGAATATCCTCAAAATTATTCTCACATAAAACACATCGGCTTGGACCATGAAACCCACGGGCTTGTAATTTCTCCCATGTAAGAATTTTACCTTTTTCTAACAGCCAGATGAAACAAGTAATTTTCGTAGGAATGTTAAGAATCCAAAGTATATCCATGACCGGGTTTCGTGCCTCTAAAATATTGCTCGAAGAGATACTTTCATAACCTTTTGCTGCACTTATCTTCCCCACATAGTTGCTAAATGACTAGAGTAGTGAGTCACAGAGATCATTGAGACGAATTCTGTTGTATTCCAGCCCTTTGATATAGTTCTCCCAAAGAGATTTCCAGTCACCACACAGATCAAGTTCTTCTGTCGTAAACCAATAACCAGCAGCAAGGGGAGTTTCATTTCTTTCTTGAGCTAAGGTACTAATCCCATAATCTTCAAGATACGATCTTAAGTCTTCTGGGAGAATAAAAGAGTTTCCCAAGCCAACAATAGGGTCCATTCCCAGATGGATATATGAGCCATTGCCTACTTGCCAAAGTATCCCTTTACCAATCCATGGCAAAGTTTTTAGGAATCCTTTCCAAATGATCGATGCATTTTGAATAAAGAAACATTTCTCTCTAAGCCATGCGTGTAAGGGAATCTTCTTCATATATTTTACAGAGAGTAGTTGATGCCATATGCCATCACTGTTTAGAGCAATCCAGAAGCTCTTCATTCTCAAGGATAAACTGAAACTAGGGAGATGCTTGATCCCCCAGCCACCTGAAGAGATAGGTTGAGCAAGAATATGCCAATCTACAAGGTGGAATTTATTTTTTTGAGGTGAGGATCCCTAAAGGAAAGAGAAAATCAGTTTTTTGAGTTTGTCAAGGATTAAGGAAGGAATCGGGACAAGGGCCATCCAGAAAACAGGTAATCTTGAAAGAACAGATCAAATGAGGACAAGTCAACCTCCCATAGACAAAAGCCTATAGGTCCAATGAGATATATGCTTCTCAAATTTAGTAATAAGCCAAAACCAATACTTGACCAGGTATCCCGAGGGCTTGAGGAAGTAACCAAGATAGTTGAAACCCTGATTAAGATGGGCAAATATGTATGGAAGGAGACCTTTGATTCTGCCTAGGAGGGCAACATCCAAGTCATTATGGAGAAAACATGATTTGTTAATATTGATGCACATGCTAGAGGCCTCACAAAATGTATCAAGTAAAACCTTGAAAGCAATCCATTCCTCATAAGAACCCAAGCCAAATAAGATCACATCATCCACGAAAAGTAAATGAGTGAGGAAGAGCTGAGGCGAAATCTTTATCCCTTTTATCTTACCATTTCTCTTGGCATCTTCAATCAGGAGGCTAAGACCTTCGATAACCAGGATGAACAACAGAGGAGACAATGGGCAACCCTGCCTGATTCCATGGGAAGCCGGAAAGAAGGAAGAGGGTGATCCATTTACCAAGACTGCAAAATTGGCAGAAGTAATACAGCCCATTATCCAGTTTACCCCCACAAGTGGAACCCCAATCTGAATAAGTATAAGACAAATGTAAGTCCAGTTAACCCTATCAAAGGCCTTTTTCAAATCCAACTTGAGGATGAGAGCACATCTCTTTTTTGTTTTGATAGAATGTAGGGCTTCCTAAGTGATGGCTATGGGTTCAAGGATCTGACGGTCTTTCAGGAAGCCAAACTGCTGGGGAGAAATAGAAGAGTCTAAGAAGGGTTTTAACCTCAGAGCTGCAACTTTTGAAATCAACTTATAGCAGAGATTATAGAGGGAAATAGGACAAAAGTCAGCGAAAGAGTCAGGATGTTCAACTTTTGGGATAAGTGCTAAAAAGGTGGATTTTAGTGAAGGGGCCACCCTACCCAAAAGTCTTGAGGATTCCACCATATTGACAAGAAGTGGACCCAAAAGATCAAAAAAAGTTAAGTAGAATTCTACTGGCCAGCCATCAGGGCCAGGTGCCTTATCTTTTTTGAAATATTTAAGGGCCTTTTCTACTTCTAAGAGAGTGACAGGATTAGTGAAAACCTTTTTTTCATAGCCGATATAGGAGGTAAAAAGGCGGATAACCTTGAGCTGAGAAGTAAGATTTGTCAGATGATCATCAGCAAAAATATTTTTAAAGTAGCGAACCCCAAGAAGTTTGATGCTTTTTTCATCCAAGACCCAGGTTCCCTCCTCATCCTGTAAATTCCAGATGGCATTATGGTTTTTTCTAGCTGTTGCTACAGCATGGAAGAATTTTGTATTGGCATCCCCCTTCGTACCCCAAGTGACTTTGCTTTGGAGTCTAGCAGAGTACAATTCATGATCCAATATCTTTTGTAGATCAGCTTTAAGAGAATCCAGTCTGCCTTGCTATTCATTGTTTAGGATAGCAGATTGAGTCAGATTTAGTAGAGAACAGATTTCATCCTCCAAGTAGGCATATTTTTCTTTCATCTTTTGAGCTTCCCTTTTTGTCCAAGACTTCGCTTTTTCTTTTAGCAAGCAAATTTTGAAACATAGATCCTTCATATCATCTAATTGATCAGTCAAATGGATAAGTGGCCACTCATTTCAAACCATATGGATAAAATCCTCATTTCCTAGCCAAGATTGGTTGAATTTGTAGGGGTAGGCACAAGGGCTTTGTTGATACATCCATTCGAGCAGAACAGGGAAATGATCAGAGATCCCACATCTGTGAGCCCAGACCCTATGTCTGGGTAGAGAGCTCATGAGCTGATTTGATAACAAAAAATGATCAAGTCTTTTGGAGATGCCTTCTTCCCCCATCCTACCATTCCTCCAAGTAGGTCCTGCATAAGAGGGGGGCACATCCACTAAATGATGATCAGAGAAAAGCTTGGGAAAATAAGGGCCCAAGGGATCAAGTTGAGCTTTATTGCCCCAAATCTCCGAAGCATTAAGTGTAAATTTTAGATCACTGGCGAGGATAAGGTTTGGCAGCGAGAGAAGACCGCCAGAAGCCACAACATTCCAGAAAGAAGCACGGTTAAGATAAGGGCCATAACAATTAAGAATGAAAAGGGATAAAGTCGAGCCTTGTATCAAAGCATTTAGTAAAATACCAGAAAGAGTATGATAAGATTTACATTTGAGGAGCTTCGGGTTCCATCTAGAGAGGATTCCCCCAAAGAGGCCAGTAGAACTGAGGGCACAAAATTCCCAACCCGAAAACAGCTTGGAAAACGCAAAGAGGGCAGTGTAAGAGCTGGTCATGGTCTCTTGTAGGAGAACGATATCAAGTGAGAGAGACATAAAAATCCGACGGAGTCTTTTTTGTTTGGTTGAACCCGCCAAACCTCAAACATTCAACGAAATAATACGCATCATGTATCAAATTGAAGAGGGGTCGAAGCTCTAAGGACCCTTTGAGAAGGAGAGGCAGTCTTACGTGCCGCATTCTTTAGTCTAGTAGATAAGGGAGTGTACGGCGCGGGGGCAAGTAACTCATTTTCCAAAGGAGATTTTTTTTTCTCCTTATTGTTACATTCTTGAATCAGATGGATTCTAGGGGAAGAACAGAGGGAGACAGAGGGGACTTATCCAAGAATATATTCAGAGATTTTTGTAAAATTGGATCAGCAAAGGAAGGGGATGTAATAGGACTATGAGGAGGAGATCCCAGAGTCGACGGCCCAGTATTGACAAGTGGAGGAAAGTATAAGTCTGAGAAAAGGGGACCGGTGGAATCAACTTCCGAAATATGTGATTCCGGCATATGAACAATGGTATCAGAGTCCCGAGAAGGGGGACAAGGAAGGGCCATCGAAGAATAAGAAGATGGTGGAAGTAAAGGATGGGGGAGATCGAGAGTCAAAGTATGGGTAGGTATCGATAAGGGGGGGACACCAGAGAATCGAGGAGGGGTACAGGATGGTTCCAAACGAAGGGAAGAAAGAGTCAATGCCGGAGGAGAAGCTGGAGACTTCATAGTAACACTGTCACCCAAAAGTCGAGGAGGGCTACAGGTTGAATCCTTATAGGGTACCGGAACCAGAGTGTTTGAAGAGGACTTGGGAGGGTGTCGTCTAGCATTATACGAGTCAAGTAAGGCTAAATCTAAATCTGTGGCATCTTCAAATAGAGAGCAGGCATTTTTAAGGAAATCAATAGAAGAAGTCGCAGGGATCGAGGAATTTCTTACCCGAGATTCCTTTTGATCAGGAGAGGGTGTTGACTGTTCTGCAAATTGAAGTCGAAGGTCTGGTTCAGCAGAAGTTTGTCTGAAGGACTGACAGGTTCGTCGAAGATGGCCTGTTTCCCGACAGAAACTGCATCTGAAGGGGATGCCTTGGTAGTCATGCCTTTGGGTAAATAAGCGCTCTCGATAGAGAATTTCAACTTCAGCCAGGAGTCCCTTCGAAATGTCCAATTCCACTAATATCCTGGCCATCCTCTTATCATATGCATTCATAAAATCATCTTCAACAGCCACGAAGCGTCCTATAGTATTCCCTATGCCTTCCAAAAGGGATCGATTCCACAACGGGAAGGGGAGCCCTGGCAGTAAAGTCCACAGATGTCTTTTTTTTACCCTTTCACGTGCTGGGTCGAAATGAGTATGCCATCGGTGTAGAATGAGAGACCCTTTTCCCACTCTCCATAGTCAGTTAAGAATGGAAGTATCGTGATCATCCTCTAAAAAAACGAAGACTATCCAGCCCCGAACCAAAAGACTGATTGCAGGTACGTAAGTTAGGAATGGCTTCCAATGCTCGGTGACCCAAGCGAACCAGTCTTTCTTATCCATTAATGCATATTCCAGTCTACCTATTAGCACACGAGAACATAAGGCTTCCACCCTATCCAGGTAGATATCACGTCCCACTACGTAACGAAGCTTACCATCCAGTATCTTGTGGGCCTTTGCCATCCTTCTACGTTGGAAGCGAGCGGAACCTCGAAATTCCTGGGTGTCGAAATGCCCATCATGGCTTTCTGACATATGGGCAGGAAGGATGGCTAGTCAACCAAAAACCGACAAATCAAAGAAGGGAGAAACAGTATTGAGCTACAAGCATCTGCTTGCAAACCGGAATGCAAACCCTAGTTAGGGTAAGGGTTATAAGGGTTAGCAACAAAGAGTCAACACAAGACTGAACTTTCCTGATGATGGAGGCCGCGTCAAGGACAGACCACCCCCGTAAATCCAGGAGGAACACCACAAGTCCACGAGAGTCCCTCCAAACGAAGAAGGGAGACAGTAATGTGATAAACCCTAGTTATGGAACCTAGGGTTAATCCTCAGACAAATATAATCAGGAAAAAACTATGATAAAGACGGTCTAAAAGGACAAAAACTGAGCCCCGGTAATCAAGGGAATGTTCTAGAATCAGAAGGAACCTAAACGACGTCGCAATGATAAGGGTGGCAGGAGCCAAATACACGAAGCCAAAACAATTGACAAATGATAAAATACTCATGGCAGAACCAAAACCGACATTTTATTTATAGTTCCCACTTGTTTAGACTGGTTGGTACTAGTCCTCAGCTTTGAGGATGGATTCCAGTCGTCGGCATGGCTCATGGGATAGCAAAAACAATAGATATCCAACAAACCCAGAAGACATAGCAAGATGACTCAGGGACAGATAACCCAGAAATGATAGACCCGACACCAAAGGACAGAGAGAGTGGATCCAAAGAAATGGTTCAGAGGGAGGAAATCGAAACCCCAGGAACGGCTTCGAAAATTTCATCACTACATCCATTACTTCATGGATTGACTCTTTATCAATCACATTAATACCATACAAAAAGATATGGGAAAGCATACTAAGTCTACCCATATTTCTTTCCAATAAGGGTAAGGTCTTCTCTTTAATCAAGGCACATAGAGGTAGTGTTGATCTCCAAGCCACATTAAGAGCATTGACTCCTAATAATCATGGTGTTAAGTTTGATTTCCTTGAGATTCCCTACCACAAAATAAATAAACTAATTTATGTGCTATCAATTAACTTTTGGAGTTTTTGAATCTATATGAATGAATTCTAAGACCTAAGTCAATCCTTTGTTTGTCTATATGAATGTAATTGAAAGGTTCTAACAATCTCAAGTAAATATTTCACAATCTAAAGTAATAAGATGATTTGGATATTTTGAGGGCCTTCACTACATATAACGACAACACATTGCATATTTTGATAGAAATGAATTTAACTATAAAACCATTAAACATATAGTGGTTTGTTTATACAAAAAGTACTTTTTCCATTTTCAATGGATTTTAATTTTTAGCGCTAAGTTATAGGAAACAACTTATGATAGTCATTTGGGTCTAGTATGAAAGGTTGTGAGGTGGGTTGTTATCCTCTCCTTCAAGGTTCTATCTTGTAAGTGACATGTTGATATGATAATGAACATATTGTTGTAAGGACTTTGAGTTTTGTTGTTGACATTGTTATCAACCCAAATGGCACTTCTTCGTCCGAGTGCCGACACTTCATATGTTGGCACACAAAAGGACACTTATGGATTGAAGGTTGCCTAAACACTATAGATGGGCATGACATGAGATGCATTCACTATCCACCCAGCTTCCCCTTTGACCTTTTTATATGTTGATTGTTGTATGCGACTCTTTCCACAACAACTCACGTACGTACGCGACTATCTCCACAGCATATCGCATACTATACGCGAGCATTGTCATTGCAACCCGTGCACAAATTTGTACGCGAGTTTCCCTTATAGCAACTCGCATGTCATACGCGGGTTTCCAGTATCAATACTCACGTACGCCTCCATTCGACATTAAAAATAATATAACACTATTAATGGAGATTTGTTAAGCCCTAATCATTAACTATCTTAACTGTCTCAACCTCCTCAACCTTTGAAACTGCTCTATTTCCCTAAGTATAAATAGAGGCCTTGGGGAGGGCATTAATAAATCATACTTGGAGAGCAAAGTTATGATGGTGGTATATCTTCAGAAGTCTTTGGAGCAGCAGAACTTAGAATCCTTTGGTTGCAGAGGAGTCCTTGTTCCAGGCGTTGGGTTGTACACTTATCTCATTCACTATTGTTTATAAAGAGAATCCTTCTTCCAACTTTGTGTTGAGTCTCTTTCATGTATCATGGTTTGATGAATATTTATGATTAAGCACTCTATATATTGTTTATCTAACTTGTCATATATACATGTATAAGATTGTACTTGGAGGATTTGCTCTTTGCAGGTGAAGGAGGTGCATCCCTGAAAGATTTGGAGAAGAGCAGAGTAGGAGAAGACAAAGCTTGGATCAACCGTCGTTAATCGGGTGAGTCCATCATATCTTCCTATTTCCTTTCTGTACCTTAAAGATGATTGTCTACAAGTTTTAAGAGTAAGTTGGTAACCCTAGACCCTCGGTTATAAGGGTGTTTATTCCTGAACAATAGAACTAGAAACTCCGCTAGGGAGCCTAGACTACTGTGGGTTATTTATATTTACCGTTGCCCAGTCTTTTCCTTGAGTCTATGTGTGGTATCCTGTCTTGGTTCATGCTTAGGATAGTGTTTGAAGACCTTGAAAAAATTTCTTTTTATTATAAAATTTTGTACCTATACGCAGGTTGCTCTTGCATACAGTCGCATACATAGGCTTGCATACATGGGTTTCTCTCTAGCATAGTTGCGTACATTACGCGGGTTTCCCTTATACACAGTCGCGTACAAGACTTAGCATTGGAATTTTTGGGTTAGGGTTTGCTTGTCCATGTCCCTCTATAAGCTTTGTTTGCTGGTTGGTCTTCCTTATAACCATTGTACTGTGAGTTTAATGACTTTGTTGGCCACACCTTGTTCTTTCTTGTAAATCCCTTGAGTTCTTTTGTTTGGATTGTCTTTCTGTTTGCAACTTGAAGTGGATTTTCCTGTTTGGGTTATAGGTTTAAATGTTGGTTGTCTGAATTAGTGATCAGGATTCTAGATTATGTTTATCCCAATCTATTTTTGGATAGTGATTGGTGTGCCACTTGCCTTTGTGTGTTTTCAATGATTTCCTTTCATTATATCCGCCCAAGCTAGGGTTCCAAGTCTTCCTTAGGTGGTTGATTCTTGGTTCTTTTAATTTGTTTACTTCACTTTGCTTACTTTATACAATTTGTTTAATTCAAGCATACTCAAGTTTTTTGTGCATTTAGGTGCATAGTAGTCTTTGAGCATTTTAAAAAAGTGAAAAGAAAACATCTTAAAAGCTTTTGCATTTGATTTTGCATAGAGTAGTTTTGCTTTCAGTTTTTTAAAATATAATCTCAAAAAACTACAAAAATATAGTCCTATTGTTCTCTTTATCGTTGCATTTTCATCAATTTATATTTACAAAATGAAAAAAGAAGTTTGTTTTAGTAGTGATAATTTGCTTTGAAAACATACACCTTTGCTTTTATATTTCTTATCGAGTCAAAAAACACCATAGTCTTTCACTCCACTTCCTTCTGAGTAAGAAATAGCCCTTAAAATGAACGCAATAATTAAAATTTATTAGTAACTTTTTTATTTTTTAGGGCCATTCACCTACTAGCTTAGGCTAGACTTGTGGGGTAGGAAGTGCAAACTTCCCATAAGTTTTTAAAATTTAGACATAGTGGACCATTCGATAGATAAATCCTTATCTTTATCGATAGTTTCTGGGAAGCTCCTCTCAAACGGGAGTCAAGCACGAGGCCGCGTGGAGGCATTGGACTGAGAAGATAACCCTCTGATTCCTTGTCAAAACGTAAATCAGGACTTTTATGCATCTGGGGATTCTGTCCTAGACATATTTTTGGGCTCAGCTACCTTGCCCATGTGTATGAGTCAGGCTTGTGACTATCCCCCCAGACTGTTGGTATAGCTAAGGTAGCCTTTAGTCTCTTGACATCTAGGGTTCATACCCAGGTAAACCGAAAGGCTATTTCTGGTTCACCTTGGACGGACTTGGAAGGTAACCCTTGTTGAAAGTGTAGGAGGGCGGTGGGTGATTCCTCCACTTATGCCTAAGAACCTCTTCAAGGATGCCAAGTAACTATTTTCAGCTTTCCTCGGAAAAGCATATCTTTTACCCTTGCTGACTATTGAGACTTTAGGAATTTTCGTAGTGATTGCTCTTTGGTTTGTCTGTGTTTAACCAACCTTAGGGTTTGAATTGTCAAATTTACAATCATGGAGGACCAACCTATTAGAAGGTCATGAAGGTTGCAAAACCTTCCTCCTCTCATCACAATGGAACCTCCACCTCCACCTCAAAGGCGGAGATTAGACACGGATGGTTCATTTGAACCGGTAGGAGCAAGTGAAGTTCCAGGTGAACCAGCACTTAGAGCTAACCGTTTTCATTTTAATACAGTTGAGATAGAAGACTTGCAGGCTGATGAGTTTGCAAGGAATTTTAATACACCCTTGACTGACTTAAACGATCCTGTGATCGTCTAGGTTAGGCCTTTTGATTCACCTGTGTTAGGTTTCCCTGTGGGAAAGATAATGTCTACTATGGGAGAAAGTTCTTTTGCTTTCACTGCAGCCTTTTCGCCTGAAGGGGTACTACCTCCCTCGGTAAGTGCCCCTAGATCTAGCATACCTACTACGCCATTGACTCCAGTGAGCCGGGTGGTCCAACCACCGGTTCCCACAAGCCTAGCAGGTGCTTCTGGTGACATGGTTACTGGGATTCCCAGTATACCTATTGTTCCTTCCTCCTTTGTACACACTATCCAAAGCGGTCCGGTAGGATCCTCGGCTTTCGTCCAAGTATTTCCTTGGAATGGGGGGCATATTCCCCCATCCACTCTGTATGTAGGCCCATCACCTTCTTATGTAGGAGTGCAATTTGGAAACACTACCTCTTATGGACAAGGTTTCCAAACTCCGGTCTCGGCCCCGTTCACGAGCTCTCCCTTTTTGTTGTTCAACGAAGGGATACCTGCTCCCTTTTTTCAAACCCCAGTTTCGATTGGGACAGCCCAAACCTCGTATACTGCACCTCCTACTCACAATCCTGTGGCTTACGGATGGAATCCATTTCAAATTAATCCATCCACTTCGCAACCAACAGCAGGGGGCAACCCCACCTTTACATATGGGTATTCGGGGGCAAGTCCCTCTAATCCCCAGACTGGAGGGGATTCACAGGGAGATTTGAAAGTTGAGTATCGAAAGTCCAAGTTCCGCCAGAGGTCGAAGGGAGGCCAACCAACCTACACATCCGAAACCCCAGTTCCATCCGTAAGCCACAGGATTAGAGGGACTTGTCCCCTTCGAACCTGTGAATCCCCTCGGATGTGCAGGTTGGTTGGCCTCCCTTCGACCTCTAGCGGAACCTGGACTTTTAATAGATACTCAACTTTCGAATCTCATAATTCTTTCCAATTTTATATCAATTATATATATATATATATATATATATAAGGTGGAACTTTATATCAATTTTACACCGTGTTGCTGCATTCAATGTCGATTTCAGGAAGTAACCCCTTTAAAATATCGATCTCAACCAGTACTTTAGAAGTTATCTTATCAAAGATCAAGTGAAAATCTTTTTCTAAGGAAACAAATCTACCAAGAGTATTGGCTATGCCTGTTAGGATTTCTCTGTTCCAAAGGGGGAATGATAGGGCAGGCATAAGTACCCACAAATGTCTTTTAACCACCCTCTCTTTTAGGGGATCAAAATTTGAGTGCCATCGGTTGAGGACCAGTGACCCATTTGAAATGGTCCACAGTTGATTAAGTATACGTGTAGCATCCTCATCTTCAAGAAAAACAATGACCAGCCATTGATTTGTAAGAAGACTAATCGTGGGTACGTAATTTAGGATAGGTTTCCATTTTAAGGTCGCCCAAGCGACCCATTCCTCCCGGTTCATGGAGCAGTATTCTAGCCTGCCAATGAGGGCTCTATGACAAAGATTAGATACCCTACCCAGCATTACATCGCGACCCAGAACATATCTGCGTCTAGACTCAAGTGTTGTCAACACCTTAGTTTTTCTACAGGCTTTATGGCGGGGAGGTCGAGACTGCCCCCCCTGGTGGCCTAAAAGAGGGCATAACCCGGAAGAATCCATACCACTAAAAAACCAACCACACGTAAGGGAGAAATCTGACAGACAAGACATAGTAGTCTCCAAGATCAAAAATGTCGGGGGGCAGGACAAAAACCACATAGACCCAGACCAAAAAACCCGAAGGACAAGGTCATAAACCGAAAAAAGGGAAAAATATTCCCACTTGATTTACATGGTTGGTACTAAGCCCTCTTCGAGAGAGGGCGGACTCCATGTGGGCAGCCACTAAGACAGCCAGCCCAAAAACAAACAAAAAGAGTATAGAAACCAAAACCGAGACAGGAGAGTAACGAAAACAAAGTAATGAAAGTAGAAAGTAACTGAGCCAATCCAATGACAAAGAATACTTACAAGATAAGTTGGCCAAACCAATGTCGTTCACCTGGAAACAGTCATCGACACCTAGTCACACGAGAAACAAGGAAACCACCAGTTCCTCCTGAGATACCACAGACCACCGATAAGTTACTGTCACAGCCAAAGAAAGTCCCAGACCTCCAAAGAACGCGACCAATGTAAGGCACAAGAGAACCCACTTGGTCAAATACAAACCCTTGGTTGAGTCACAGGTCACCGGGAGATCTCCACCGATGGTAAGAAATATACTCGAAAGGAGAGCAAAGTCAATGAAATCCGAAATATTCCCCGCGAAACCACAGACCACCCACTAATACCACCACAGTCAGAGTCAATAAACAATATCGGTCAACTATACCCGGAAAACCCACTTGAGCAATCACCTAACTAGTGACGGTGATCAGTGCCTCAGATGCAGCGACCCCATACCATAAAAATAATGTCCAAAGTCGACAAAGTACTCAAAAACCAAGACAGAAAGTTGCCACCCCAAGAATGATAAGTCTATGTCAACTAACGCTCCAAATGTCTAATATAAGTGACGACCCAAAAATGAGCAAGTGACAGATCAAAGGTTACAAATGACCCAGGCTAGAAGTTAAAAGACCATCACGAACAAGAAGTGACCCCAAACAAAATAATAATACCAAAGTCGCACCAATAATCATGGAAAAGATTCTAGGTCAACTAACATCCCCGAGAAGTAGTAGTACTAGCAACGACTCGATAAAGTCCAATCCAAACACCAAGGTTACAGACAGCCTAACCAAAAAAAGGGTAAAGGGAGCAAGGTGAGATACCCAAAAGATGAACCACCCTGGTTAATCCCGCATAGATTCCATGTGAGCTAAGACTAGAGGAGATGAGTGCCAGTCCAGGTTCCACCAGAGGTCGAAGGGAGACCAACCAACCTGCACATCCAAAACCCCAGTCCCATTCGGTCCCAAACATCCCTCTAGGTTCGAGAGTACATCAACTCAAAGTGTGTGTTTTACACACGACAACTTCCAACTTGCCACAAACAAAACACCAATGATTGAAGATATATTTTTCGAGTGAAGTCCTTTGAGACATTGAAAGTCGAACGCCCAAGTGGTGTCTTTTTTTAATGGAACTTTGTTTGAAGAATAGGTGTGAACAATACCACTTGAATACGAAATATAAGTGCGTGTCGTGTGAACATACCACTTTGGGTTAGAGTGCGTGTCGTGTTGATAAACTATAGAAAAGTCGACTTGACTTTAAATTAGTGCGACCCACCAAGGAATCTTAGTACCGTGAAATAGACCTAGTAGATTCCAACTGATCCTTGTTTTTTTTAATAGATACTCAACTTTAGAATCTCATAATTCTTTCCAATTTTATATCAACTATATATATATATATAAGGTGGAATTTTATATCAATTTTATATCCTTGTTCACACGAAATATAAGTGCGTGTCGTGTGAACATACCACTTTGGGTTAGAATCCGTGTCGTGTTGATAAACTATAGAAAAGTCGACTTGACTTTAAATTAGTGCGACCCACCAAGGAATCTTAGTAGCGTGAAAAAGACTTAGTAGATTCAACCTATACTTGATTTTTTTAATAGATACTCAACTTTCGAATCTCATAATTTTTTTCAATTTTATATCAATTATATATATATAAAAGGATTGAAAATATAATTATTTTAAAATAGGGTTAAAAGATTTTATTAATTTTAACATAGATTATTATACTTTTTATATTATCAATTTTAAAAAAATTAAAAATATATAATTAAAAGTAATATTAAAAATGCATATATTAATCTTTTATTTGTTATTTGTAAGTACAAGGTAAAATTGCAACTAGGCATAGTATCATAGGCATAGTATCATAATTTTATATATGGAGTTAAATCTTTGTGGAGCCTTTATACTATATGACCTTTTTTTAACCTTTGCAGTGATGTATAATAGAGGATATTATAAGGGATTGAAACTGTGTTTATAAGTCTTGGAGTAAAGACTTAAAATTGCTTTTGATTGACTAAGAGCTCGTCTTCCTCAAATATAAGGCACTGGAGACCTAAAGACATTGGGAAAGAGTGGAACTATGCCCCCTTACAAACCACAAAATAAAACCTATTTCAATAGAGCATGCATCTAATATGGCATAAGGTAGAGCAAATGGTATCCCCACAGAGAAGAGTTCCTCATTGTTCATGCTACCCTACAACTTGTATTCATGGATAACAATTAGTGATACGCCAGTTTGACAAGTGAGTTATGATAGTTTTACCACCTTTAAAAGAAATCGGCATCCTCCATTTTCATTATGGATCATAGAGGTGTGAAGATATATATTTGAATACATAAATCCATACCTTCATCCCCTTTCACTTGTAGATGTATGCACACCTTCATCCCTTTTATACACTCTTTGGAGCTAGAGTGTGGAGATATAAATGTATATTTAAAACGAAAAAATACTATGAAGGTGGGTGGTGTGGGTAACGATATTAAAAAGTAGTCAATAAACTATGAAAACATATTGAAAGATAAAATATATGATATAAAGGAAGTTGAAGAATATATGATATACAGGAAGTTGAGGATGAATGACATTTTATTAAGAATATAGTATTTATATTTTTATAAATTAAATAAAAGATCTTATATCAATTTAACATTTAAAAAGATTTTATATTATTATTAAAAAATAATTTAATATTTTTTTTTATAATTACATCAATAGGCATTTTTATTCAAGATTTGGGGTGGACTACAGGCTATGCTTTTTCATTTACAGGCGAAGATGAGACAAGTGTACTGTTGAGATTGCTTCTATGGCAGATGTTCAAAATTTGGAATAAACAATTAAAAATATATATATTTAAACTAACCGATAGTTGATGAATGGATAACTAGAAGCGATGCATGGATAACCAACAGTTCATGGTAGATAACTAGAAAAGTGTGATATATATATAAAGAATGATGATGATAACATGTAGCTAGGCATGGATAACTCAAAGTTGAACACGTTTAACTAGAGAATATCAAGAATAAAAAAGTTAATCCAAATTGTTTTCTATTTAATCCCTAACGACTTGATCCAACCACAAACTATATACATATGCTAGTTTAATTACTCTAAAACTTGATATTTTCATTTTTATTATATTTAATTAAAAAATCAGTTCATGTTTTTTTTCATTGGATTCTATAATCTTAAGGAGTAGAAAATCACCATCATAAGAGAAATTTCAAATTAATATTTCATATAAAATTATAATTTAATTACTCTTTAAAACTTAATACTTTTATTTTCATTATATTTAATTAGAAAATCGATTCACGTTTTCATCGTTGGATTTCTATAATCTTAAATGGTAGAAAGTATCACCATCACAAGAGAAATTTCAAATTAACATATCCCTAAATAAATATATGTGATCTCAATTAAATCACACAAATAATTTATTTTATAAATTATCTTGGACATTTTAATTGATTATAATATATTGTTATTAAAATTAAAAAGAGACTATAAGATATTGTTATTAAAATTAAAAAAGAAAATATCGTAAGTTACACTCTTCGTATACATTTTAATTGATTATAATATTGTTATTAAAATCAAAAATCAAAAATCGTAAGTTACATTCCTATACACTCCTACTAATACACGATGGATAAAGTTTTTTTTTTTTTTTTTTTTGAAAATGTGTGGTTCACCATTTGTTAGAGGGCTACTCCACAGAAAATTCCAATACCTGATATTCAAACTGAATCAAGGTATGGTCAGCTCATCAATCACAACAGTTATTACAAAGGGCTCCACAAGAGCAACATGTCACTTACAAGAGTAGAACCTAGGTGGGGAGGGTAACATTCATTCCTCCCAACCACCCAAGCTACATCCATTTGACACACAATAGATAAAGTTGAGAAAATAGTATCTACGTATTTATTTATACATGATTAAGCATCCCCTTATTATTTAAGGCATTTATGAAACTTTCACTAGGAAGACCTTTACATGTAGGTTGCATTTAGATAAGGTCCAAAAGCCTTACTTTATTTAAATAATACAATTGATTTTTAATTTAAATAATGTATTTGAGTTATACAGTTTTAAAAGATATTAATAAATATAAATATATTAATAAAAATTAAAATTAATAATAAATTAATTTTTTAATTTATCACATTTTAAATCATATTAAAAGTCTAATTCTAATTTGAAAAAACGCTAACTATTTAGACCATATAATTTTAAGAAGCCAAAGAGAGTTTTTTACACAAGTGTGACACAAGTACACATATCCACTTTGAGTCCTTTCGAATGTTTTCATTTTGGTTAGTTACAATATTTATATTTATGGAATTAAATTGGTTAATTTTAGGAATTAGTTTGAATTGTAAAAATATATTTATAATTGGAGTAGTTTATTTATTTTAGGTTTTGAATTTTTTTGTAGTTTTTCGTCAATATCTAATAATTTGTTTTTGCAAAATTTAAATTTGAAAGTGTTTAAATTTATTTTTGAATGCATAAATGGATTCAACACCCTCACATACCTCTATAGCACTCCTATTATGCAATTTCTACAACTAATGTATGTGACTTCAAGAGTTTTTGAAGATTTCCAACCGAAATCTAAACAAAACAAATCGGAAAATATACCCAAAAAAGGTTATAAATGTAGAATATTTGTGTCGATTGGAGTATATATCTTAGGATTTTGGAGTGGACTACCATTTATGTTTTTTCATCTACAGACAATAATGAGGCAAGTGTATTGTTCAATTTGATTCTATGGGCGTCGTCCAAAATTCATAATTAATATTAAAAAATAAAATAAAAATTGAACTTAGTTAAAATCTAATAATTACAGTTCATGATAGTTGGAAAAATTAAACTTCAACTTCAACTATTCCATTATTAGATACAACTATTCAATTAATAGATACAACTATGAGCTTAACTCCATTGATGATACAACTATTACCTTAACTTCAACTCTAATCATGACTTTTACTTGAAGTGCAATTAATGATAAATTCACTTTTAAATTAACTGTTAGATACAGCTATTACTTTAACTCCAACAATTCTACAAATATTAGCTTAACTTCAACTCTAATCACGGTTATATTGGATAACGATGAGATTAACTACAATGATTCTACAACTACTAGATTAACTTCAACTCTAATCGCTTAAGGCTTAGTTGAAGTACATTTGACATCTAGGAGCCTATAAGCTAATGTGCAATGTTGTAACAATTGAACTCCTAATAAAATCATTCGAACTCCTAATAAGCTCCTCCAAACTCCTAATAAGCTCCTCCATCTGGTAGTTGGGAATCTAGTTAATTACAACGATAGGCGTTTATATCTTTACACCGATATGCATATATATCTTAGAATTTTGGTTACTTTTCAGATTAATTCTATGAGCGTCGTTCAAAATTCAAAATTAACAATTTCAAAAAAGTAAAAAATAGCTTAGTTAACATCTAATAAGTATACTTCGTGATTGTTGGAAAAATTAAACTTCAACTTCAACAATTTGATTATTAGAATCAACTATGAGCATAACTACATTGATGATACAACTATTAGTTTAACTTCAACTCCAATCAAGACTTTTACTTGAAGTGCAATTGTTGATATATTAACTTTAAGTGCAATTGTTGGTATATTAACTTTGAAATTAACTATTAGATACAACTATTAGCTTAACTTCAACCCTAATCGCAGTTATATTGGATAACTATTATATTAACTATTGGTTATCTGCAATCGTGATGCAACTATTAAATCAAATTTAAATGAATGTGGTAATAAAAAACTATTAGATTAATGTGTAGTTGTACTCCAAAGACTCCATCTCTTACCTTGAGAAGTCAAACTTTTCTATTTGGCAGGTAGTATCATGAGAACAATGAGTGAACATTGATAGACAACAAGTTAACTTATTAGAAAAACCCGTTTTAAAGAAATAAACATTATCATGTGTCAAATATATTCCTTTTGACGTATTCCAAACATATTAACCTTATTAATATGGTTGTTGCTAGTTAGGCTACTCCTTTATAATTTAGATAGAGTTGTCAGCATTTAGATATATGTAAACAAGGTCATAGGTCCAAATTTGGAAGGGATAGGGTATATAAACATGTGTAGACTCTAATAGTTAAATCGCTATGCAGAGGGGAGTCCCTTGTTCCACAAACAAGATGTCTCATATACCAAATTGGTGTCTAACTTGGTTGTGACCTTAAAATATATTATTATTATTATAAAAGAGGTATTGCTTTTTTTTTTCTAAGTTAGTATCCACAAATTTTAAAACGAGTGACCTTACGCAAGAAGTGCCTTAACAATGGATCCATTCGCCGCCTATTCTACTCCTTGTGGGTGAGGTCTTGCTTACTTATTTGTCACATTACTATTAATTTTTTGCAAGTGTTTCATATAGAGCACTCAAATTGAACTAACAATATAAACTTTTGATTGAAGGTCTGAACATGATTCTGGAAACCTTAGTAATGGTCGTCATCCATCTTTCTGTGCTCCTGCAACAAGGGCGTAGGGTTGATAGGCAGGCGCAGGGAAGGATATCTGCCCGATCTAAGACTCTGGTGATTCAGGCTAGAATGATCTTAGATGCTTAGAGACAATGAAAATTGAAAAGGAAAACCTATTGCAGGCATTGGGCAGTGCGGTCGAATGCTCCATCCGTCCAGACTATTGGGTCCTCACATCGCGTAGAAGTTGGAATGCCGTCTGTTTAGAATCGAAGGAGGACTAGTTTCCCCAAATATCATTCTCAATCGCTGCTCCAGAATCGTTATCATGAGGTACTCAATCAGACAGGCTTGTTTTTTTCCTTTTCTTTTTCCTTTGGGGTGGTGGTGCCCTTGCATTAGAGGAATTTTGAGGTCTAAAATGGGCCTCCTAAGGAAATTAATAAAATAATAGTTAAAAATATATAATAATAGTTAAAATAATAAAATAATATTTATTAATTTTCGAGGAAAAAAGAAAAAACTACTTTTTGTGTTCGTATTTTCGACATATCTCCCTGTGTTTTTACTCAAATTTCGATCGGGAGAGCTCGTTGGATGCGGAATTTGGTTCCACATCCAATTAGTACCCACACAACATACTTTTGATGGACCTTTCTACCCCAAAAACAAGAAATACTTGAAAAAACGTGATGATGATGTCATCATCACGTTTTTTCAGGTATTTCATGTTTTTGGGGTAGCGGGGTCCATCCAAAGTATGCAGTATGGGTACTTGTTGGATGCAAAATCAAATTCTGCATCCAACGAGCTCTCTTAATCAAAATTTGAGTAAAAACACAGGGAGATATGTCGAAAATACAAACAAAAAAAGTAGTTTTTTTTATGACAAATATGTCAATTCAACCATTATGGTTGACTCATTTTATTGGAATTCTATTGGTTCTTGAATTGCAACTCACAAGAACTTATTGTTGGCATGTTTTCTTATAAGGTCCATTTTAGACCCCAAATTTCCTCTAATGTTTATTACCTCCTCTAAATCTGGAGGTAGGGCAGATGTAGATAGTTATCATGTTTTTATGAAATTGACCACTGGGAAGTCAATTTTGTTGTGGGTTCAGGCTTCAGATTCAATGGAGATTCTAAAGAACGTACTAGAGCGAAGAGAGGGTCTCCCTGGAACCTATTTTTATTTTCTACATGAAGGTAAAGTGCTGTAGGAAAATACTAGGTTGATAGATTGTTAGATCTACAAGAACTCAACTATTTCATTGATGCATCGTTTGCGGTGGGGAGAAGAAGGAAAAAGAGGACCCTCCTTTTCTATATCTTATAAGGAAGCAATTCGTTCAAAGGGGCCACAGGCAGCAGCCTCACCTTCTTCCCATCCCAGTCCACATTTTGTGGAAAAGTTGGAATCTACACCAACCGTGGAGTTCAAGAACTCATAGGTAAAACAACTTTTTACTACACTACAATATATAGCTGTCATCTGCCGTTTTAGTGGGTTTTGTCCTATATCCTTTGAACTCCATCAATGGATTCACACAAACTGGACCAACAAATGTCAAATATTTTATGTTCCAAGGGTTTTTTTGTTGTTCAGTTTGAATCCCATGAATATTATCAGAATATTTTTACGCAGGGTCCTTGGTTTTGGGGGAGAGCTGGGCTCTTCATAACACCTTGGTTTCCTGAGTTTGATGTGAATTCCATGGTGGTAACCAAGATGTCGGTATGGGTGAGGTTGCCAAATATGCTCCTACCATTCTGGCATCATTTAGTACCGGAAGACATTGGCAATCTTCGTGGGAGTTTTATCAAAAGTGATAGCGAAAGGAATGAACAGGATTTATTTACTTATGTGAGAATTTGTGTGGAGGTAGACCTCAGCAAAGGTCTCCCTAATAGATTACAGCCGAATCATGAATCTTTCAATTGGATTCAGAGTTTGGACTATGAAAATACTACTTTTAGGTGTAGATTTTGTCTTTTGACAGGTCATCTTCAAGACTCATGCCCTCTTTCTAAAAAGCTTCCAAAGAAGAAAAAGGGGTCGACTACAAATCGTAAAAATTGGCAGGAAGACTATGTTCCACCTCTGGATGAGGACAAAGAGAGTGAGGATGAAGAACAACAGGATTTACAAAAAAATGAGGAAAATCTGAAGAAATCTAAGTCAGTGGATGCACAGACTTTAGGACAAAAGAACTCTGGTGAGGAAACTCAAACAAATGTTATGATTCCTATGGATGCTTCTTTAAGTGGACTAAAGCATGCACACGAATCAGGAAGTTCAAATTCTGATAAGGAACAAGTTTCTGTTCAACAATCAGAGGAGGGAGCTAGCAAACAATTGATTGTAGCTACGCCACTGCAGGGAGGATGGACAAAAGTGAAAACAAAGAAGAAGGGTAAAAAAGGGAAATTAGAAGATTTTTTTAATACTTGATTTCTCTATACAATGATGTAATATATGGATCTTTTGTTTTGTTCACATACCTTTGGTCTGTTTTTTTTGTACTATGTGCCTTGTCACGTAGCTGTTTACCCGTAATGGTTTTGCATCTACAAAATGTAATTTTGTTCTCTTCATGCTAAAATAAAATTATGCTTTGTTTCCAAGGAAAAAAAAATAGAGCACTCAAATCATTTAATTACAATTCAACAAAATTGTTCAAATCACAATTTACATTGCTCATCCCCACTTTTGAATTCTCAATTATTTGTGTGGCTTGGAATAGATCTCACCAAAGGTTAACTTTGTTAGAGGCAAGCATAATCGAGATATTATCTTGTCAGAAACCTTGTTGTTGTAACTCTTTAGAGGAATTTGTAGGTTGATTACAAGGGGCACTTGTAAGGCAATTACAATGAGCAACATGGTTAGCAAGACGACAAGCTTGACTAATCTAGGGGCAGACGTGGTTGTGGGCTTAGCCATCATATAAGAGTCATGCCAGAAGCATCGGCGTCGGCTTCATGATCTCAAAAGCTCTCTTTGGTTGGCATTCAAAAGGAAATTGGCAGGGCCAAAGTATGGGTTAAGCACAAAAACGAGTTGGTGGATGGCAGTGACATGAGACTTGAAATGCAGGCTTGGATTCTTAATGTTGGGAATTTAAGGACTAGAAACTCAAAGTATTTTCAAATCTTCTACTTGTATTCAAAATCGAAATCCTTGTTTGGAAAAGTGTTGTAGACCACAAAGAGGAGCGCAAAAAAAATATACTTCAAATTTATGAAGTCCAAGATCAAATATGAAAGATGAACACAAATTAACTTAATTGCAAGAGTTACTATATGATTTGAGTTTTGAGGGCATTCCCTCTTCCTCAACCCAAAATATCCTTTTTTATCTCAATTTATGTCTTCTTCATTTCAATGATGTTTGATATTGTTTTCTTGGGTTTAATAATTATGATTATCTATTACATTCTTATAATATATATTGCCTTCATTATAAAACTAGACATAAGAAAGTTAGATGGGAATGATGATGGTTGATCATTTTTATGATGAAGCAGATTACTGATGGGTACACTTGTCATTGCTCTCATTTCCCTCCGGTTGCAATTCGATATGATTCTCACTATTATGATGTAAAATTGCTGATGTATCCCCCTTTTTTGGGTTTTTGGGTGACTATTAAAAGGCCCTTTGATTCTAATAAAGAATATCAAGGACTGATTTTTTCCTCCTGAAAAAAAAAGACATAAGAAAGTTAATCTTGCAATTTTCATAAATCTATGTTTTAAATATATAATAATATGAAGTGATGATTTCATAAGAGAAGTGAGGTGTTCCATAAATTATTTAAAAATGAAAAATGAAAAATATAAATTACATATCTACTTAAATAAAATATAAAAAATAAAAATAAACTAGTATAAATCCATTTTAAAGCTAGATACTATCAAATGCCAAAAAATATCTAAAAAATTAAAAAATATACACCCCAATCAATTAGATTCCTCGAATACTTATTAATAATAAAATATCATTTACATTACTCATTCAACATTTAAAATTTAAAATCATTTACTCGTGTTGAAAGTCTAGAATTGCTAAAAAATTACAAATCTCAAAATCTTGATAAGAAAAACAGTCAAATTAAATAACAACACCAATTGGATGCAACGTTATCGACGCCTCTGTTTCAAAGTCAAAGTAACAAATACATTAAAGTAAACCCTCAAATTCTGAGATGCCTCGCGATTGTTGAGCTGGAAATCTGAGCTCCTCTTCCAAGAATCTACAAACACAGCGTCGGTTGTCAACATCGTGGCAGGTGATTGCCGTGGCGAGTCAAAATTGATGGCGTTCTGTGTTTGGCTTTCAATGAAGGTGATTGACCCTGAAATTGAGCGGCCGTGCACACAGAGCTGCGGTGTGATCTGTTGGGAGTTATATATAAATATATGTGAGCTGAAATTGAAACCGAGATTGCCGGGGGCAGTGCACTGGATTCCAGTGGATCGAATCGAATAGAATCCATGGCCGCTACAGCCACAATTCATGTAGAGCTTTGATTTCCGTGGCGAGTCAAAATTCATGGCGTCCTGTGATGGCTTTCAATCTGATAGGTGAATTTGAGCGGCCTTATACACAGAGCTGCGGTGGGATCTGTTGAGAGTTATATATATATATATATATGCGGGCTGAGATTGAAAGTGAGATTGCGGGGAGCAGTGTTACAGTGGATTGCAGTGAATCCAAAATAATCCATGGCAGCTACAACCACAATTTATCCAGGAGGAGCCGACAACCCAATCCAGGTGGCTACAGCGCTTGATAGGCAGGTAGGATACATTGCCTCCAATTAATTCTCTTCTAATTTTGACCTCAATTTGCCTCGCCTTGCCTTGATCTTTCCTTTGTTCGGAATGTTGAAAGCGTATATTTGTAAACACAACACTCTGCAATGTCTGTCCATCATTTTTTTACAGGGTGCTCCATCTATGCTCATGTTAATGCTATGCTGTATATAATTTTTTGAGACAAGTGTATTCTTTTATTGTTAGTTTTTTTAATCTTATTCAAATTGATTATGATTTTTATTTGAAAGAATAACAAGCACAACTAGATGCATAAGATAGAGCAGAGATTTTTCTTGAGAAAACCATAAAGAAGAAAACCCCAACTTCCTCAGAATAGTTCCGTCACTAAGACAATATCACAAGATGGAAAAACTCAAGTATAGAAAGTCTTATGTGGCTCTCTCTCTCCTCATGCGAACTTTAGTGAGTGAGTGTGTGTCTAAATGCGGGACAACACCTCCATATTTATATCAAGTGGCTGACCTAATAACTTGATTGGGCCGACCTCTTACCCTAAGAGGGCCTACTTCACCTACGGAGACTCAAAAATACATTTATTATATTCAACTTGGGGACTACTGCCCCACTTATAAGGGAGGGTTTACCTCAATAACCATATACATGACATCCTGGACAGGAGGGAAACACATCTCCAATGGGGGCACAACAATATATAGTGATAATATACATCAAAATATCTTCCAAAGTTATAAATACAACAACACTCCCTCTTAACTAGGAAGGTATTCTCTCGTCATACTCATCAACACATTTGGGCACATCATCATAGCTGGATCATCATCGTCATTGTTGTCGTAGTCATCATCTTGTCGATCATTGAACAGTGACATATGTCAGATCTATCTGTCATAGGAAGTTTCTACAGAGCCAACATTGTTCCATGTTGGGTGTAGGCCTACTCCTCATCTAGGTCTTCATCACATCCACAAGCAATCCATTGTGTAGGTACAACCCAAGACCATAAATTACATTGCCACTACAATCACCTGCATCTCCTACCGTTATCTCGCCGTATCTGAATCATCCCATCATCACACATGGAGCACAAACCAAATGCATACCACAGACCACATGCGTTCTACCAAGATAGGAGCACGCTAGGACTCATTAGGTCTCAACGACGACGTGCGTCTACCACTATGTGAGAATCGCCTAGGAGCACACCAAGTGCATTATGTCTCTCCACAGTCAACCCGCGTTCTACCAACACAATAGCACGCCAAGACTCATTACGTCTTCACAACGACCTGTGTCTAACACTATGCGAGATTGCCTTAGTGCACACCAAGTGCCTCGTGACCTCTTGTCATCTCTAACATGGGAACACATAAGGACTGATTACATTCAAGGACAACCTATGTACCACGCCAAGACTCATTACGTCCAAGGACAACCTCAAGGACTTATTACATCCAAGGACGACCTGGTACTACGCCATGAGTGATTACATCCAAGGACGACCTGCGTACTACGCCATGAGTGATTACATCCAAGGACGACCTTCTAGGACTCATTACATCCAGGGACAAGTAACATGTATAAGCCCTTAATAAATAGATAAAATTACAATTAAAAAAAAATTTGTTACCTGACCATTATATCCATTTTTTTTCTTTAATATTTAAGTTCATGAAATCTTTTAAGTTGATGAAATCTTTGCTTCTCATCTGGATTGCTTTAAAATCTCTTGGTAACTATATATACACAGTAACTATAAATAAATACAACTCCCTTTCTTTCATTCTTTGCTTACTTTCCAATTGATTTATATATTATAGGGAAGCACTCGAAGTATGACCAATTCAGTGCACCCTGATCATGAATACACTCAAGACGGCTCTGTGGATTTTCATGGCAAACCTGCAGTCAAGAACAAATCGGGGAACTGGAAGGCCTGTCCATTTATTTTGGGTACATATGCTAAACCTTTAAACATCAGAATGTGATGTTCAGTATACAAATATCTTTGTCAGCCAGCAGTTAGCACACATATATTTATTTACTAACTAGAAAATAACTGGTAATTTCAGAGCTGTTTTTGAAATTTGGGGAAGGTAACATTGTTATTTTATATACCTGCAATTGGATTATGATCTCCATAACTGATATCTTTTTCAGGAAATGAATGCTGTGAGAGATTGGCATACTATGGAATCAATACAAATATGGTGAACTATTTGATAAAACGTTTGGGTGAAGGCAATGCAACTGCAGCCAATAATGTCACAAATTGGTCTGGAACTTGTTACATAACTCCTTTGATTGGAGCTTTTATTGCTGATGCATACTGGGGACGCTATAAGACAATTGCTGTATTTTCCATTCTGTATTTTTTTGTAAGTCTCATTTGTTGTTTCATCAGGTTTTTCTTCTGTTTCTTAGAGGTGAATAGTAACCTATAAAGAAGCCATTTTTTGTTGACACCCTTCTGTCTTTTTATCATGTTTTTACATTTATACACAACACATTTTGGTTGAAGAATATTTTTGTTCACTTTCAGGGAATGAGCTTGTTGACTATATCTGCATCTGTGCCTAAACTTAAGCCTCACTGCATCAAGTCAGACCTTAACTGCCATGCAACAACAGGTCAAATTGGTGTTTTCTTCTTGTCACTTTACATTATTGCATTAGGGACTGGTGGTATCAAGCCATGCGTATCATCATTTGGAGCAGACCAGTTTGATGAAATGGATGATGTAGAAAAGAAAAAAAAAAGTTCTTTTTTTAATTGGTTTTATTTTTCAATTAACATTGGCGCTCTTGTTGCCGCTAGTGTTCTTGTTTGGATCCAAGAGAATGTTGGTTGGGGTTGGGGTTTTGGAATTCCTGCTGTGGCTATGGGAATAGCAATATGTAGCTTCTTTTCAGGCACCGTATTATATCGAAATCAAAAGCCAGGGGGCAGTCCCTTGACCCGGATAGCCCAGGTGTTAGTTTCAGCATTTCGAAAATGGAGCGTCCATGTTCCAGAGGATAAGTCTTTACTTTATGAAGTTCAAGATAAGGAGTCTGTCATTGAAGGAAGTCGAAAACTTGAGCACACAGATAAATTCTGGTAAGAATACTACCAAATTTTTTACTTCTATTTTTTTTTAATAGGGCGTTGAAATGCCCTGATTGCTGATTCCCTTCTATTTTTTTATGGGGTGTTGAAATGCCATGATTGCTGATTCCCTTCAACAGGCGAGGAGCAGAATCATGACTCTGCTTCTTATTAGTTGAATGGAAAAACAAAGCAATCGGAGATCAATCATATACATAGAAACTGTTTATATAATTGCCTATTGACTCAATGATAATAAGTGTGAATGAATTGAGATCAATCATATGCATAGAAACTGTTTATATAATTGGTTGTTTTTGGATTTTTTTCAACTATTAGAGTAAGTTATGAGGTTTGGATTAATTATTCTTTAAATTGTATTTTTCCATTATTAAAATTACATTTTTTAATAAAATTCAGCACTCTCAAATATTTCTAAATATCTCTAATGTCTAAACAATTACTTTTAATACATTCCTATATACTATAATGTGTTATACAATCTAAATAATTGACTTTTTCCAGCCATTCTTTCTATTTTTATTTTACTAGATTTTGAATAAATATCAATAAAGCTCTAATCTTGAGGTAATCAAGAAAATCAAATACATTAATATTATGCAATCTAAACAATTACTCTTAATACATTACTATATAGTATAATGTATTATACAATCTAAATAATTGACTTTTTCTAGCCATTTTTCCTATTTTTATTTTATTAGATTTTGAATAGATATAAATAAAGCTCTAATCTTGAGGTAATCAAGAAAATCAAACCTGTGACTTAGACAACTTTTAAGAAAAATCTCAAATATCACCCCTTAAACTAACCCTCCTAAGAAAACATACCTATCAATCAGCCATCTCATTTGTTTTCCGTTCTTTTACTATATCAATTGTTATTGATATGACATTTGTAACTTTATAATGTAATTTAGCTACTGTAATTCTGATCATAGTTATCAAATTCTGCCTAGTATCCAGCAGAAACAGATCTTCATCTAAAATCAGAATTCATTGCATCACTATTAAAGAATTTGGTTCAACAGTGATAGGTGAGAGGGTAGAGCTCTCTATTTCTTGTTTGAATGGAACAGGAAATCTGTACATAGCAGATTTGACAGAAAAAAGAAAATAAAAATTTGCATATATTAAGTCAATTAAAGATAGCGGTAAGATGTGCATCCATCATGGTATATCAAAACTTCCTTTACAACTGTGTTCTCTTCTATTGTTCATATGGCAGTGTTGGAATTTTTAAATACATTGTAAAAAAAAATTAGGTATTACAAATTGTAAACATTAATTTTTCTATAACGTACCGATTTCAAAATTTGAATTTGAACTGATAACTAAATAACTACGATTCTGATGCTTTTGTTTTCCTCCCATTCACAAAATCAATCTTAGCCTAATTAAATTGATCTCCCAAAGGCTCTTACATTAGTGTAAACTTTTTATTTCAAAGATGTTGTCAATTAACAGAGCTTGTCTTCATGCAGCTTTCTAGACAAGGCTGCAATAGAGACAGGAAATGATAAAAGTATAATCGGCTCCAATAACCCATGGAGACTCTGCACTGTAACTCAAGTGGAGGAGTTAAAAGCAGTTATCCGTGTTCTTCCAATTTGGGCCAGTGGGATTATTTTTGCTACTGTCTACAGTCAAATGAGTACATTGTTTGTGGAACAAGGAGACACTATGGATGCCCATATTGGTCCCCATTTTGAAATTCCAGCAGCATCATTGTCTATATTTGATACTCTCAGTGTTCTATTCTGGGTTCCAATTTATGACCGTCTTTTTGTTCCACTTGTACGAAAATACACTGGTAATCAAAGGGGTTTCACCCAATTACAACGTATGGGGATTGGCTTGGTCATTTCTATTTTCTCCATGGTGGCTGCTGCCATTGTTGAGATCAAGAGACTCAACATGGTCAAGGAGCACAACTACTACGAAAGAACTACTGTACCCATGAGTATTTTTTGGCAGGTTCCCCAGTATTTCTTAGTAGGTGCTGCTGAAGTTTTCACCTTCATAGGACAATTAGAATTCTTTTATGACCAAGCACCTGATGCTATGAGAAGCTTAATGAGTGCAGTTTCACTTACTACAGTGGCATTAGGCAATTACCTGAGTACTCTGCTGGTTACCATTGTAGGTAGCATTACAACAAGGCATGGAAAGACAGGATGGATTCCTAATAACTTGAACTATGGACATATTGATTACTTCTTTTGGCTTCTGGCCATCCTGAGCGCTCTGAACTTTCTGGTCTATCTTGTTATTGCACGTTGGTACACATACAAGAGGCCAGCAGGCGTATTCCATGTCAGCAAGTAAACCGATGCATACAGAAGGTGCACTAGCAGCCCTATGGTGCCATACAAATCTATTCTGCAAATGGGATGTTGGTGAAAGAAGTAAATTGAGACTTTTGTTGCTATTATAACTCAGCAAATGCAGCTATCATAGTTGTCTGGTTTGCAACAAACCTGTATAATATGTGAAACTAGATGTTTTGTTTGACTGTTTCTTGAGGAGAGACCTTTTAACAAGACTGAATAATTCTCTCTTTGGACAAGAAGCTGTCTACTCCTCTTGATTTGTGATTGATTGCCACATTCGTCTCTATTAATTAATGGTGATTGTCTTTTTTTTAAGTAAAGTTTCCACCCTTAAAGTATAAAAAAGTGTTTTCTTGGAGTTTCTCAACATGTGGAATCTTTACAAATCAACAATCCATGTTAGGTACCAGGGTTTAACTGCAGGGTACCTGTAATCCCAGCCTTGATTGATGTTTTCAATGAAGGCAAACATTTAACATGCTGTGCAAATGTTCCTTAGAAAAAAGTATACCATGTTAACAAATAGCACATCTGTATCTCATGCTCCACTAACTTATCTCATGCTAGTTGCTTGTAGTGTTACGTGTATACCAATTTTAACTAGTGTGCTACCTGTTCCTGTTCCTTTCAATCGGAGTTGTGAATTCATATTTCTAGTTTTTTAAACTTAGCTTTTATATAATTTTTCAAGCTATCTCTTCAGGGAATCTTATTTTCTAAGTTATTTTAAAATCTATTAAAATTATAGAAACAAAGTTTAAATTTTAACTTCTATTAAAATTTATTCTAAATCTAAAAACAAATTTTATTAAATAAATACTCTTAATATCATATCCAATTTAATATAAAAAACTTTAAATTTATTCAAAACACAAATTCTAAAATTCTAAATTCACCAAATTTTCAATCTAAAATATTTTTATAACAACATGCTAACTGAAAATTATTATATAACAACATCCCAAACCCAAACTGATATTTTCCATATCAAGTATCAACCTCATGAAATAAAAGTATTCCCAACAAAGTGGGCCATCTAAAAACTGTAAATTTTAAAATCATAACAACATTTAATACAAGTCATTTAAAAAAATATATTTATTTATTCATTTATATTTATGTGATAAGCATGATAAAATTGAGAGATTTAAGAGTAAAGTGCATATTTTTATGTAATAGAGAACTATATAAAACCTTGTACTGTCATAGTTGTTAATCATTTTTAATCAATTCACTTAATTTTTTTCTTAATTAAGTATATGCCAATTTCATTATGAGGACATTGTAATTTGGAATCAAAATTAATTCAAAATTGAGTATTAAATTTATTAAATTTAATATAAAATGTAATAAAAACCAAATACTTATATTATATATAATGAAATAATTTCTACTTCAAAATGTGTTATATTTATAAAACAAAAGTGAATAAAATGGAAATCAAATAATATGAGAAGATAAAAGTCTTTGTAATTCAGCGATAGCCATTTACTTATAAAACTTAACTCGCACATCGAATTCCTTGATGATGGTTAGAAAAAAAAATGAATGATGGTCTTCTCCTCTCTATAGGTTCAACAAGTTGTGTTTAATGCGATGCAAAACCTTATAAAAGGAAAATGATCGTGTTCTATTGTGTCCTCTTGTCAATTGCTTTTTCTCTTATAAAAGAATCATTAGACATAAGATACATATAACGAGCATATAGAGTTAGTTCATGGTGCATAAGGCCATAAGCCAAACTTTTAGAAGGTAATGGGTTTGACTCTCTTGATCACCTCATAGCAAGGTGCTTATATCTAAGGTACTAACAATTTACCCTAGTTTTCAATGAATAACATTGAAGTATATGGTGGTTTCTTATGGTTGGCTATAAGGAAAAAAAGACACATAGCTAAGTTCTTGGTTGGATTGTGGAGCTTCTCTAGTGCATTCAATTAGTTATAGAAAATGTTGTAATAGTATCTAATTAAATTCCCAACTAAAGCAATGCACAAAATAGTTGAGGAATGTGTAAGGAAGGAGAAGGAAGTTTGGAGGTGCATAGAGAGTGTTAATGCATAAGTGAATCCAAAGGTATAGGATAGCGTGTGCATTAAGCACAAGAATGCAAGCAACCAAAGAGGGTGAAGTGTGAATTGTTACCCATAGGAAGTGGAAGTGGTCGAAAACCTTATGGACAAAGGAAAAGAAGATAAATCCAAGTGACAAGGAGATTAGGTTGGTCATAAGACAAATCTCAAGGACAATGTGATTGATCATGGTGAGAATGTAAAATACTTGCTAAAAACATCTCCAAGAGAAGGAGATGACAAAGGTTGTAAGGAGGAAAACAAAGTTGGTTATTGCAAGAGGAAGATGGGAACTTTGTTGAATATTGGATACCCAAGGTAAGGGAGTGAAAAAGAAGATGACTATTTGTGGAAGCCATGGATTATATAGGTGAAAAAGAGGGCTTGAAGCAACATATAGTGAAAAGGATTAGTGTAGGGAGGTTGCGAAGTCTATAGAAGGAAATAGACTAAGGATTGAAGATTAAAGTTTGAGATATGTGTATGTAATTTGGTGACATATAAGAACACCTCTTTTTTTACCCCGGTATTTAAAGATGTAATTATGTATATTTTGATGAAATGACTAGAAGTTGGGCGTGAATAGTCTAGTGTGACCAAAATTATTTAAATGTATGCATTTTATGATTAATAAAAAAGTAATGAATGCTACAAACTAAGAAAGATGAAGATGAGACAGGGGGCTATGTTTCCACAAGATGGGGGAAGTGAGAAGGAGGTTAAAGCAGGAGATGACCCTAGAGACTTATAAGATTAATTCATTATCCTTATTATTCCTTGGGGTTAGAAAGGGATAAGTGAATTTCCCATGCATGCCACTTGGCGAGTTCTCAACATCCATACAAATTATAGGGATTTAGTTCATTCGAGTGAGATATTATTCAGACATCATCATTCTGGAATCACTAAAACCATCACCCGTGCCATATCCTAGAGACATCACCCATACCATAGCCTAGAGACATCACCCATACCATAGCCTAAAGTCATACTTGAGAACACGAGTAAAATTACAGTTGAGTTCCTTGGAGTCCCAACACAAAGATTCCATGTCCGACCTATGCTGGAGCCATGGAAGAGAATTGGGGAAAATATCCCGAGGGATTGTTAAGTTAGAGAAAGGAACCCATTGGATTGTTAGCTTAGAGAAGGAAACCACATTCCTTGGGTTATGCAAATTGATGGGGGAGAAGTGATAGAGGACTGGGAAAGTTGTAAAGGGAGAATTTGGCACCTCCTTATGGATTGATAGTCCTGGATCGAGCGTGGCCTCTATTATAGAGATAATTGGTATAACAGAGTGCCTATTGTTGGGAGGGACATCCTTAGTCTGTAGTCAATTCAAGGAATTAAGATAATTTTCTATCTGTGTATGGAATACCATGTATTTGAAATCTATTATGTATACTATTTACTTCACGACTATCTGATTATTCAAATGCATGGAATTCTTGGAATTATATGAATGCATTCATGTAATAATTGCCTATACAATTTTGTATTTGCATATGTTATTTTGGGTGACTAGTTATATTTAATTCCACTGTAAAATTGATAAATTATATCTAGAAAACAAAATTGAGTAACATGGGTGTTTTTCGGCGAGTTATTGAGTATTCCTTGGCCCCAAAGGATTTGTGAGGTCACTGGGTAAGTGACACATATTAATGAGAATTGGTAGACCTTATTGAATATTATGTGGTGCTTACCTTAGGTCTTATGTCTTTATGAATTTTGTTCATGTTCTTTATTTCCTGCTACAAATAATTTTGTGAGGTGTTAGTTTGGCTATATTAGGCCTAAGATTGGGACCAGTTCCTTTCCATTGTACCATTTTTGTATTAGAGAATAATTTGACCCTAAGAATGAGAATTTTTATATCAAATAAGTCTTAGGAGAATTGGGAATTGAGAATTTTGGCACTAGATAATCTTTTGGTGATTGAAAGAAACTCCAATCATAAAATTCCCTAGAGGTGTGAGAATTTGGAGGGTAAGTATTGTAGCAATAGAGAGGAGATAATGGAACTAGTGTATCCTAAGAAATACAAAAGTTGAGATGAAGAATTGAAGCACTTGAAAATGAATTCAAAGTGGAGAACTAGAAGCCAACAATTAGAAACATAAGATGAAAAAAAAACAAGAAAATGAGAAAGGAGATGTTGCAACATAGTTAATCAATATTTTGAGAAGAAAAAGTGGAAGCAGTATCATCTTTGAATTATGAAAGAAGTTTTAATACACAAGCATTGAAACACTAGAAGTGAGATGGAAAGGTACTTTAAGTAACAAAATATTGAAAACTTGAACAAGGGGAAGTTCACCATTACCAAGTTCAAGGGAAATGTCACTATTTGATGGCATTTTGTGCAACAAGAGTGATTTCACAAAAACAAGGAGAATATTATTAGAGGGAATTTGGATAAAAATATGGGCCTAATAAGGAAATATTGAGAAAAATAAGAAAATAATAAAAATAATAGAGAGAGAGAGGGTAAACAAACTACTTTTTTATCTCGTATTTTCAACTTATCTCCTTGTTGGTTTACTCGAATTTCAAGAGAGAGAACTTGTTGGACGCACAATTAAATTCTGCATCCAACGAGTACCCAACCTCCATACTTTTAATAGCATCCACATCCTGAAAAACAAAAAATACATATAAAAAAATGTGTTCCTAGGAATAGAAACGCGCTTCTTATGTATTTTTATTTTATTTACAATGTATATGTTGTTAAAAGTATGTAGGTTGGGTACTCTTTGGATGTAGAATTTAATTCCACATCCAATGAGTGCTTCCTCTTGAAATTTGTGTAAACCTACAAGGAGATAAGTTGGAAATACAAGAAAAGTAGTTTTATTTTTTCCTCTAATTTTTTTTCATGCACCTCGTTTGAATTTTAAAGCATTTTTGGCTAATATGGGATGACAAGGAATTGTACTTTAAGGTTGAGAGTCCCATTTTTCACCCAAATTTCCCCTAGTGAGGGATTAGTAAGATGCTGCACAAGTCAATAGAGAAAATTCTTCTAGTAGACAATAAACAAACTCTTTTCAGATAAATGCAGAACTTGCTACAAAAAGATGAAAGTGTCTTAGGGTAGATGGAGGAATTATATCAAAATTCCCTCTCCATATGTCATGTTGAATATGAGAACTAGAGATTTGAAGCATATGGATAGGATGATGTTTTACACTGCAAAATGAGATGACCTTACAATATAAGATAGATATAGTTGAGGAAGATTATTAGTTAGCATTGAAAGTGTAAAAAACAAAATTGTGCAAATATTATTGAAGAAATTCCATAAAGGAAGATGTAGAAGGAATTTAATGTCATGAGTAGAGGATTGTACAAAAAAACATATGTCAAATTTGAGGAAGGTGGCACATCGGGTGGGGAAAGAGACATATATTTATGTGGATTTTGAAGTAGAGACCAAAATGTTAGTGTATAAAAAAGGGATATTCCCTGGTAATCATGTGGAGAGATATGCCATAGGTGATTTAGATTTCCACAAAAGGATGTTGCATGAGAAAATCAAGCTAAAACACAATTATTCTAAGGTCAAACACAAGGAGACAATACAATAATAGCACTAGAAATAGAGAGAGGTGAGAATGATGTTGTATAGATTATTGAAGATGGCATAGGCACAACCATTGCTACAAGAAGAAGACAAGCAGTTGAGAAGAAAAATTATAAAAACCAAGTGTAAATTTGGAGGTAATTGTTGTAAGGTTATGATTGATATTGGAGTACAAAGAATATTGTGGTAGTTGAAATGGTTGAGAAACCAAGATTGACATGGTAAAATAATTCCAAACCTATAAGTTGTTTTGGTTTAAAAAAGATATGAAGGGATTGTGACTAATCAATGCAAGATTGTATTTTCACATTAGTGAGTACAAATACAAGATATTGTGTGATGCGATCCCTTTGGATGCATGTCACTTGTTGGTTGAAAGACCATGAACTTTGATCATTTTGCAATGCAATGATGGGAGGAAGAATACTTATGCTGTCATGAATGATTGGAGCAAATCACATTTGCTTCCCGTGGAGGATGAATTCTTGAGAGAGGTATTTCTTGTGAAAAAAAAATGATTTTTGACTATTGTGAAAGAAACAAATGAGTGTTATGTAGTTGTCTCTATAAAAGTGGTAAAAGAACAACATGGATCAAAATGAGAGACCAACGTACAAGGGAAAGTGATGTCATAATACGTAAGGACAATGATGGACTTGTTGGGACTATCTTTTGGGCTTCCTAATTTAGTTATAAACACTCGTTTTTGTGCATAAATAACTACACATATTAAACATATAAAAAAAGTATGTATTCTTAACATACACATACCATTAAAATCAATGTTTGTGGATAAAAAAATATCACAAAACAAATCAATAAGAACATATGATTTAAGAATTAAGGCTTTCGATAAGCAAGGTCTACTACTCCAAACTCGATCCCTAAAACTCTAGCTCCCAAGCTTGCATAAGCTAATAGTTATCTGGTTCATCTCTATCAATCTAAGGATTAACCACTTTAACTACTTAGCCCTCTGATGTAGCCAATAAAATTTGATTCATTCACGAGATCTATAATCCATGCAAACACATGAGAATGGAAAGCATAACTCTCTTTTATTCCTTCTCCATCCTAACTATTACAATGGAATTTAAACCCCTTATAAGTACTATTTGAGATTTTAAAAAATTGTTAATATTAGAAAATTCTTGCATGACTCTAAAAATGACCACTAACTAAAAGCTAACTAGAGCGACACTAGTTTCCAACTCGCTTTTCTGATTAGGTACATAAACTAAGAGATAACTGATAATTAAAAATTTTAAAAATCCATAAAAAACACTTAAACCCCAAATTTGAGGCCTTATATGAAGGAATTTAGCCCCAAAAAAGTGTCGAAAAAGGTTCGATCAAAAGGATATTATCGGTCATTGCAGTGAACTATTCTAGATGTAATTTCTTATTATATTTCATCCCAAATGGATAACATAGTAAAAATTTATGACCCTCATAAATCCTTGCATTGACATTTTTTTCATCCCTTATAAATCCCTACATCATTCTCCTCTAGTCAAAAAGAACGTAGCTCCTACAAGTTATGATGGAAAATTTGGGTTATAGTTGTCATTGATGTCAAAGGTGTTCACGGATGACAAAGGAATAACCAGTGGATATGATGGAACAACAAACTCAGTGAAAGACATAAGGAATATGATGGCATAGTTGAGAATGTGGCATGACACAAATGATTACATGGAGTATGATGGTGTCCTAATGATGATGAAAGACTAAAGTAGTGATGGAAAAGTTGTTTATGAAGTACAAAGCATAAGCAAAAGATACCATGGCATAGTTAACGCAACATAAGTCAAAGTAAAGACAAATAGGCATGATGATGAGGTGGCATAGTTATCTGCATGAGATATGATGAATGAGGATCAGTTTTTGTATAATCCTCAAAGACAGAATGCAGATCCGCATTAGTCCTAGAATGGATGGTAAGGGAGCGACCCGCACTAGATCTAATAGTGAAGATCAAGTTTACATAAATTAGGTGGGAAGGCTAAAGATTCCGAAAAAGATCAAGATCGGACGGCAGGAATTGATCCTGCACCAGATTCGACGGTTAGTACGCATCCCAAAAAAGAAAGGCGGAAAAGACAAAGTTCCGCATAAGACAAAGATCAGACGATCAGGGATAAATCCACAAGGAAATCAACAGTCCAGGAAAATGCGGAAACAAAGTTGCTGAAAGGAAATTGCGGAAGTCCAAAATAGGAAAGTGTGAATCTGCATCCCACAACCTAGAAGATCGTACGGCTGAGATTAGTTCCGCTAAAAAGAGATCGACGGTGCGGAAGAAAAATGCGGAAAGGAAATTGTGGAACTAACATTCAATATTTTATGAACTCGTATCTTGCATCCCGCAATCTGGAAGATCGGACGACTGATACTACTTTCGGTAAAAAGAGATCGACGGTGTGGAAGAAAAGTGCGGAAAGAGAATTGTGAAAATAACGTTTAAAGATTCTATGAACCCACAATCCGCATCCCGCAATATGGAGATCAATGGTCACGAAAGAATCCACAAAATATCGATAGTGCGGAAGGAAAATTGCGGAAAGAAGCTTGCGGGAAGGAGTTTGCGGAAAGGAAAAAGTGGATAGTTGGCTTCCCGCATCCCATATCCCGCAATCTAGAGATAAACGGTCAAGAAAACGCCCAACAAAGATGAACGGTGGGGAATCGTTGATGAGGAAACCGTGGTGCGAAAATATGATTTCAAGGAGGAAATCTATGTGTTAGATCGACGGACCGGAGAGACTCAAAATTAGATCAACGTCCTGGATTGATTCCGGAGAAGGAGATTGCGGAAGCACCAGAAAATGTTAAGATGAGCTACGGAAATGAATTCTGAGGTGCGTCCATGAATGGTAAAGAAGAATGTCCAACATGAAACTCATAGATAGAAGATGAAGACCATGTTTTGTGAGAAAAACATGTACAAATGAGCCTGTGATGAAGATAGCTCCCAGAGAGCTCACAGAGGAAGAAAAGAATCCCATGGGCATGAGAAAAAGAAAAGCCCGAAGGTCTGAAGATAGAGTATTTCTGTTGATGGAGGAGAGGAAGTCCACAGGCACTGGTCTGACAAATCCTATGATCAGAGAGGAAGGGAGCTCACAGATTAGAAGTGATCAAGATGTTTTTAATTAATTATTTAATTAAAAATCGTTAGTTACAGATTGTTGAAAAGGAGTGACAATCAGATTTGAAAGGGCGTGATTGTGAAAGGGTATGTTTCCTGAATAAAGAGACGCGTCTATAGGAAACATGAAGATACTTATACGCAGAAGTATGAGTGAGAAAAGGGTCGGTGTCATCGAGATCGATGTAGCCATAGTATAGAACAGAGACCAGTGGGTGTGACAGAGAATGGAGGGAGAAAGAAATCTAATATATTACAAAAAACATATTAGGGTGGTAGAGTGGAGCTAGGGTAGGAAACAAGCCTGCAGGGGGTTGTTTCCTCCTTTCAGCAGAAGTTGGTAAATAGGGTGTAGGAGTATCCTGTAGTCGTAACTAACAAAACAGGGTGTTGTAGCATCCTTTCAGTAGCAGCTGATAAACCAAGGGGTCATAGCCTCCTTCCAATTGGCATTGGTAAATAAGGTGTCGTAGCATCCTTTCAGTCGAAGCTGATAAACCAGGGGGTCGTAGCCTCCTTCCAATTGGTATTGGTAAACAAGGTGTAATACCATCCTTGTCTATAGCAGTAGGAAAAACTATTTGTCAATAACAATTTTGCAGTAATAGGATGTATTGGTGGTTTACCCTATTGGGCTTCCACGTTAAAATTGTGTTTTGTGTATTCTTGTTGTTATGTGTTTCTAATGATAGATTTAAAAGTGGTTAAAATAGTAAAAAGATAACAATACTGATTCACCCCCCCTCTCAGTATTGACCAATAAACCAACAATTGGTATCATAGTGGGTTCCTTCAGCATAGTTTAACCACTGGAAGGTAGATCCTTATGAAAACCACTATGGATCAACAAGAAGAGATTTACATAGTAAATGGATCTCCAATACTTGGAAAAGAAGAATACATATTTTGGAGTACAAGAATGAAAATTTATCTGAAGGCATTGGAGCATGATGTATGGAATTTAGTGATCTCTAATTACTTCCCACCAAAGAGGATAAGGACTCCAGATCAAAAGAAATCTTAGAAAAGTAACTCAATGGAAATGACTTCAATCCTGGATGGATTACCTGATGATGTCAAAGAGAAAAAAAGGTGAATGTAACTCTGCAAAGGAACTTTGGGACAAGATAAAAAACCTCTACTCAGTTGAGCAGAGAGCAAAAGAAAAACTTGCTTTTCTCTAGGATGTTAGTGAAGATGAAAAGATAAGTGAAGAAGAAGCAAATTTATTTATAGTGACAACAAACTCAGATGAGGAATCAGAAGTGGACATAGAAGCCCAATACATGGCTGCTGTAGATGAAATTGAAAAGTGTAGGAAAAAGAACAAAGTCTTGAAAGGAAAATTGTCAAAATATCAAGAAGAGAAAAATTCAAAAGAAGAGGAAGTCAAAACCCTCCAAGAAGAGCTACGCAATTCAAGACAACAAGTGTTGGCTAGTATGAAAGAGGTCAAGAGCTTAAAACAAGACGTTGTTGAATTCAAGGAAGAAGTGAAGAATCTAAAAGATCAGCTGACTGTTAGTGAGAAGTTCAAGGAAAGTACTGAAGCTCTTAATAAAGTCCTCATCTTACAAAGATCCTCCAGGGATAAAATAGGTCTTGGATATAATCATAAAGGATCAAGCTCCATCATTTATGAAATTGTTGAAAATGTTAAATGTCAACATGATGCCTCCAAAGATACACCCAAGCAATAGAAGAATGACAAGGAAATGAAGTCCAGTTATCATAATTCTGCTCATCCTCCCAAGATAAAAAAATTCAAAAGACATGCAAAAGAAAAGAGTCATTACAAGCAGAAAAACCAGAGATTCTCCAAACGTACATTCTATGGATATTGTCATTGTTGTCACAAGGCTAATGATTGTAGAATCAAGGAAGAAGATGAAGGAATTATAAGGAAATAAGACACCAACATCTCTAATAGAAAAAGACATATTTTGTGTTTCATATGTCACAATATTGGACACTTTGCAAGACATTGCAAGAATAGTACATGTAGACCTTCCAAGGAAACTCATAAGAAGGTATGGAAGATGAAAATCAAGAAACAAAGAAATGAGAAACCAGTAAGTAGAATACCTCATGGAAAGATGTGGAGAAGAAAGGAAAATTCCAAAGATGTAGAAGAAATAAAGATTTCAAACATCAGTCAAGTCTCCAAAGATAATGATGAGCATAATAGAGGCATAAATAAGGATGACATACTTTATGAGGAAAAACAAGATGGAGATATAAAAGAATACACTGATAAAGATAAAGGTGATGAAGAAGGATGCAGTGCTTACTGTGGGATCCTTTTCTAAAAAGGTCTCTTGTGATTTAAAGAAAACCCTGAAAATAACATTAGAAGGGATCTTATACTCAGGGGGAGTTAAAGTCAAAAAATTCCAATTGCTATCTAAGAAAAAATTCAATTGGTATCTAATGTTGAATTATATTGAAAGATATCTTCTTCAAATATGATGGGTGATCAAGGTTGGTGTATGGATGACACAGAAAGTGTGAAAATATGTTCGCTTCAAAGAAACAGTCTTTTGGAAATGCACACCAATTGGTGTCCTTGGGAAAATAATTTTGTCTGATGACATGGGTTTGTTCATTGATGTATTGTCCATATGGTCATGGATTCAGTCTTCCATATGGTGGAAACACGTATGAAATATACACCTACCAAGTCAGTAAAAAGTCATATTAAAACTTAAAAAACTTTGTATAAAAAGAGGTATGTCACACATAGGTGAAATATGCCTATGTAGTGTTGAGAAATATGCCTGCACAATCTATGGAAGGTAATGCACACAGATATGGTGAAAGTATGATGCGGTGGATAGTATAATTGTGTCACTTATATATAAACAAACGATTTGGTTATAAAAAGAGTTATAAACATCAACTTATAAATAAATGATTTGGTTATAAATAGAGATATAGGAGCAATTTATAACAAACGATTTGGGTATAAACGGTAGTGAAAACAAAGTTTCTATTATTATTTAATCAAAGGATTAATAAATGATAAAGTGTTTTCGAATAAGACAGAGAAGTGTTAATTAAATGAAAGGGTGCGTTTTACAGAAGTTTAGAAGGATGTGATTTTGTCATTAAAAGGGCGTGATTGTTAATGAAGGAATGTGGTTGTTAAGACACGGTTGATGAAAGGGTGTTGTGGTTCAAATCATTGAAGAGATATATATAATCAACAAATCGAGGAAGTTGAGGGTGTCTCTTCTATGAATAATAAGGATCTAAAGAAGAAGATGTATGTCTCTGTATGTCTCTGTGTGATATGATAAGAGAGAAAAAGGCGTCTCTATGATCTGTTTCAGCAGAGTATGTTTTTCAGTGAAGATATGAGGTATGAAGACTGTGTCTGTTGATTTTTATATGAAGATATAAATGCACAGGATTAAGGAAATCTTGTAAAAGAAGAATCCAGTTAACTTACATTCAGAATAAACCATTAGATATGGCAGCAGGAACATAGTTAAAAAAAAAGGAAACATGTATCCTAGAAAAGAAAATGGATAAGTGTTGGAAAAATGTTGAGTGTAGACTTCGTCACAAAAATGTTGACAAAGGAGAAGAAGTATAGTGATAGGGGGAGTCCATGGATATATCAGTTAAGTTATCATTCAAGAACAAGGAATGTTAAGATAAGTGATAATACATTGGTTAAATAACCAAGTTCATTTTAAAGGGGAGATATGATGACATGAGGAGTTGTCAAAAAGAGAGACAGGAAATCCTATATCAAATGGGTGCAACATTGGGATACCAGGTTATCCTCTGTCATTGTTGTCAAAGGGGGAGAATGTTTAGAGGTTTCCATCAATGCCAAAGGGGGATATTGTTGGAAAAATTGGGTTATAGTTGTCATTGACATCAAAGGTGTTCACGAATGACAAAGGAATAACCAGTGGATATGATGGCAGGCCAAACTCGGTGAAAGACATAAGGAATATGATGGCATAGTTGAGAATGTAGCATGGCACAAATGATGACATGGAGTATGATGGTGTCCTAATGATGATGAAAGACTAAGGTAGTGATGGAAAATTTGCTTATGAAGTACAAAGCATAAGCAAAAGATACCATGGTAGAGTTAACATAGAGTTAACGCAGCATAAGTCAAAGTAAACACAAAATGGCACTATGATGAGGTGGCATAGTTATCTGCATGAGATTCGATGAATGAGGATCTATTTTTGTATAATCCATGAAGACAGAATGCAGATTTGAATTAGTCCTAGAATGGACAGTAAGGGAGCGACCCACACTAGATATGACGGTGAAGATCAAGTCTACATAAATTAGGCGGGAAAGCTAAAGATTTTGAAAAAGATCAAGATCGAACGATAGGCATTGATCCCGTACCAGATCCAATGGTTAGTAAGAATCCTGCAAATGAAAGGTGGAAAATCCAAAGTTCTGCAAAAGATCAACATCGGAAGGTCATGGATAAATTCGCAAGGAAATCAACGATCGAGGAAAATGCAGAAACAAAGTTGCGGAAGTCCAAAATAGGAAAGTGTGAATCCTCATCTCGCAACCTACAAGATCGGATGGCTGAGATTAGTTCCGCTAAAAAAAGATTGACGGTGCAGAAGAAAAATGCGGAAAGGAAATTGTGGAAGTAACGTTCAATATTTTATGAACCTGCATCCTGCATCCCGCAATCCAGAATATTGGACGACTGATACTACTTCTTGTAAAAAGAGATCAAGGGTGCAGAAGAAAAGTGTAGAAATAAGATTGCAGAAAAAGAATTGTGGAAATAACGTTTAAATATTCTATGAACCCGCAATCTGGAGATCGAAGGCCATGAAAGACTCCTCAAAATATCGAGGATGCGGAAGGAAAATTGTGGAAAGAAGCTTGTGGCAAGGAGCTTGTGGAAAGGAGCTTATGGAAAGGAGTTTGTGGAAAGGAAAAAGTGGATAGTCGGCATCCCATATCCCATATCCCACAATCTGGAGATCAACGGTAAGGAAAACACCCGACGAAGATCAACGGTGGGGAATCATTGAAGAGGAAACCGTGGTGCAGAAATACGATTTCGAGGAGGAAATATATGTGTTAGTTCGACGGACTAGAGAGACTCAAAATTAGATGAACGTCATGGATTGATTCTTGAGAAGGATATTGCGGAAGCACCAGAAAACGTTAAGATGAGCTACAGAAATCAATTCTGAGGTGTGTCCATGAATGGTAAAGAAGAATGTCCAACATGAAACTCATAGATGGAAGATGAAGACCATGTTTTGTGAGAAAAATGTGTACATATGAGCCTGTGATGAAGATAGATCACAGAGGAAGAAAAGAAGCCCACAGGCATGAGAAAAAGAAAATCTTAAAGGTCTGAAGATAGAGTATTCCTGCTAATGGAGGAGAGGAATCCCACATGAACTGGTCTGACGAATCCTACGATCAGAGAGGAAGGGAGCTCACAGATCAGAAGTGATCAAAACATTTTTAATTCATTATTTAATTAAAAATAGTTACTCACAAATTGTTGAAAAGGAGTGACAATCAGATTTGAAAGGGCGTGATTGTGAAAGGGTATGTTTCCTGAATAAAGAGATGCATCTGTAGGAAACATGAAGATACTTATATGCAAAAGTATAATTGAGAAAAGGGTCGTTGTCATCGAGATCGATGTAGCCATAATATAAGACAGATACCAGTGGGTGTGACAGAGAATGGAGGGAGAAATAAATCTAACATATTACAAAAAACATATTAGGGTGGCAGAATGGAGCTAGGGCAGGAAACAAGCCTACATGGGGTTGTTGCCTCCTTCCAATAGAAGCTGGTAAATAGGGTGTAGGAGCATCCTGTCAGTCTTACCTGACAAAACAGGGTGTTGTAGAATCCTTTCAATAGCAACTGATAAACCAAGGGGTCATAGCCTCCTTCCAATTGGCATTGGTAAATACCGTGTTGTAGCATCCTTTCAGTCGAAGTTGATAAACTAGGAGGTCGTATCCTCCTTCCAATTGGTACTGGTAAATAGGGTGTAATACCATCCTTGTCTGTAGTAGCAGGAAAAACTATTTGTAAATAACAATTTTGCAGTAATAGGATGTATTGGTGGTTTACCCTATTGGGCTTCCATGTTAAAATTGTGTTTTGTGTATTCTTGTTGTTATGTGTTTCTAATGATAGATTTAAAAGTGGTTAAAATAGTAAAAAGATAACAATTATGATTCACACCCCCCGCCCTCTCAATATTGACCAATAAACCAACAAGTTATTGTATTCAAATTGCTTCCACTTAATTGATCTAGACTCACCAAGTCTCCCTATGTAATCCATGTAACCTATTCTGGTACTAATCCTTCCCACTATACCAGTTATTAGTTGTATTTTCCTTGTCGAGTATGAAGGGTATTCCTATACAAAATATGCACAATATTTTCCTTTTTCTTTCTTGGAATGGCATGTTGACAATCCACCTATACCTCACTGTCATCACCCATATCATCCCCATGGAATATATAAAAATTAGAAATGTTGAACATAAGGGAAATATTGATATCAACTGCTAAATTGACCTTATAAGCATTGTCATTCATTTTCTCGAAAATCTTACAAGGACATATTTTCTGATACTTCAATTTGTGGTAGGTTCCTCTGGGAAACCACTTTTTTGTAAATAAACAATCACCAAATCACCTTCATTGAATACCTGATTTCATTGGTGAGAATCCTTTATAATTTTGTTATGCTCGTTACCGCCTTGCATCTTTTGTCTCACTTGTTCCTGCAATTGTTGAATGTCTTTTGCAAATGTTTTCCCATCATTATTGATTCTATCCCCAAGCAATAGATGCACCAAATATAGGACACCCATAGTATTTCTACCATAAACAACTAAAATGGAGATTTAACTATAGATATTTTCACAAAACTATTGTAGGAAAATTATGCTTGAGGTAAATCCAAAGTCCACTGCTTGGGCTTCTCTCCAACATTAATGCTCCATAATAGGTTTCTCAAAATCCGATTTACTACCTTGGTTTTCCCATTTTTTGGGGGGTGATAGGCACCTCTAAACTATAGTTTAGTCCCCATTTTATTCCATAAAGTCCTCTAAAACCAACCCAAGAACCAAGTATCACTATAAAAGGTAATAGTTTTTGGAACACCATGCAATCTAACAATATCTGGAAAAAAAACAATTCTTCCACTCTTAATACATCACTTGTTTTCTTCCAAGCAATGAAATGGGCCATTTAGAGAACCTATAAACAACCAAAAAAATAGAGTCATTACCTCGTTGTGTGTTTGAAATCTCCAATACAATGTCCATGTTAAGATTTGTCCATGGGTATATGGGCACTAGTAATGGTATGTACAAACCTATATTACGTGAGTGTCCTTTAGCCATTTTACAAGTCCTATACTATGCCACATACTTGATTATATCCTTTTTCTTCTTCTATGGGTAACACTTATCTTCAATTAAGGCTAGCATCTTATCCTTTCCAAAATGTCCCGCCAAGGCACTACTATGAAGTTCTCTGATAATATTGTCTCTCCTACATCCAATTGGAATGCATAGTTTTTTTCCTTTGAAGAGATAGATTTATTGCATAAAATATTCACCATGAATGAGATCCATGTTCTCAGCAAGTGGATTCCTCAACTGCTCCACAATACCCCAAAAATCAATATCTGTTGCATAGAGATCCTTAAATACAACAAACCAAATTAATTGATTTTCCATTGTTGTTAAAAGAACAATGCACCAACTCAAAGCATCTGCAACCTAATTTTTCCTTCATGATTTTTTCTTTAGAACAAAGGTGTATCCTTGTAATAAAGAGACCGGTTTTTCATCCTAACAATTACAATGAAAGTTCAACCCCTTATAACTACTATCTAAGATTTTTGAAAATTGCTAATTTTAGAAACTTCTTGCGTGAATCTAAAACTAACCACTAACTAAAATCTAACTATAGAGACATTAGCTGTCAACTCCTTTTTCTGACTAGGTGCATAAACTAAGAGATACTTCATAATTACAAATTTAAAAAATCCCTAAAAAACACTAAAACCCCAATTTGAGGCCTTATATAAAGGAAGTTGGCCTTGAAAAGGTGTTGAGAAAAGGTTCAATCAAAAGGATATTATTCGTCACTATAGTGACATATTTGAAATATAACTTCTTGTTAAATTTCATCCCAAACAGACAATTAAGTCAAAAGTTATGACCCTCGAAATTCCCTACATCATCATTTTTTTCCAGCCCTCGAAAATCCCTACATCATTCTCCTTTGGTTTAAAAGAACACAACTACTACAAGTTATTTTCTTCAAAATGTTGCCACATAATGGGATCTAGATTCAACAATTTCCCCTGTGTAATCCACGTACTCTCTACTGGTGGTAAGCTAGCTTCTCGATGAACCAAATATCAGTTGTATTGGCCTTGTCGAGTATGAAGGGTCTTCTTATCTAAAATATGCATACTATTTTTATTGTCCTTTCTCATAATGTCATGTTTCAAATCCACCTCCACTTCATTGCCATCACCCAGATTGTCCCCATGGAATATATATAAATAAAAAACGTTAAACACATGGGAAAAATTGAGATCAGCTGGTAAATCAACCTTATAAGAATTGTTGTTAATTTTATTGAGAATCTTGTAATGACCAGTTTTCTTATACTTCAATTTGTGTTAGGTTCCTCTATGAAACTACTCTTTCTATAAATAAACCATCACCAAATCACCTTCATTGAGTACCTCATGTCGTCGGTGAGCATATTTTATAATTTTTTCTCCTTGTTACTGGCCTACAACTTTTATCTCACTTGTTGCTGCAACTGTTGAATTTGTTCTGCAAATGCTTCCCCATCGTTATTGATTATATCCCTAAGTGATAGCTATACCAAATCTAGGACACCCATAGGATTTCTACCATAAAAAACCTTAAATGGATATTTACCTGAACATCTATTCACTAAACTATTGTAGGAAAATCCTGCTTGAGGTAAATCCAAATCCGACTACTTGAGATTCTCTCCAACAATGCTCTGTAACAAGTTTCTGAAACTCTGATTTGCTACCTCGGTTTTCCCATCTATTTGTGGTTGATAGGCACTACTGAATTGTAATTTAGTCCTCATTTTCTTCCATAAAGTCCTCAAAAAATCACCAAAGAACAAATTATCTCTATTAGTGGTAATACTTTTTGGAACACCATGCAGTTTAACAATTTTTGGAAAAAAAAACATGCCACCTTGATGCATGACTACTTTTCTTGCAAGCCATGAAATGATCCATCAGCAACCACAAAATAGATTCATTACCTCGTTGTGTTTTTGGGATCCCCAACACAAATTCCATGCTCATATCTATCCATAGGTATGTGGAAATTGGAAATTGCATGTACAACCCTGTATTCTGTGAATGCCCTTTATCCATTTGATAAATCCTACATTGTGCCACATACCTAGAAATATCATTTTTCATCTTTGATCGATAATACTTATCTTGAATTAAGGCTAGTGTCCTATCCTTTCCAAAATGTCCTGCCAAGCTGCTACTATGAATTTCTCTGGTAATATTTTATCTCATAGAACCAATTGGAATGCATAGTTGTTTTCCTTTGAAGAGGTACCCATTTTGCATAAAATATTCACCCTGAATAAGATCCATGTTCCCAGTGACTAGATTCTTCAACTAATCCACAATCTCCCAAAAAATGTTATCTCATACAAAGATATCCTTCAATACAACAAACTCAATTACTTAATTTTCCATGGTTGTCAAAAGAATTGTATGCTCACTCAAAGTATCTCCAACTTGGTTTTTCCTTCCTGATTTTTGCTTCAGAACAAAGGTGTATCCTTGTAAGAAAGAGACCCAATTTCCATCCTGACTATTACAATGAAAGTTCAACTCCTTATAACTATTATATGAGATTTTTGGAAAATGCTAATTTTACAAAATTCTCACATGACTCTAAAATTGACCACTAACTACAATCTAACTAGAGCGACACTAGTTGTCAATTCAATTTTCTGATTAGGTACATAAACTAAGAGATAATTGATAATTACAAATGTAAAAAATATCGAAAAACAGTAAAACCCCAATTTGAGGCCATATATGAAGGAATTTGACCTGAAACAAAGTGTCGAAAAAGGGTTTGATCAGAAGGATCTTATTAGTCATTGCAGTGAAGTGCTCTTTAAACAGATAACCAAGTCAAAACTCACCAACCTCAAAAATCCTGGCCACGTCAATTGTTTTCATCCCTAAAAAATCCCTACATCATTCTCCTCTTATTTAAGAAAGGTAGCTCCTACAAGTTACTTTCTTCCAACCACTGCCACTTAACAGGATCTAGATTTAACAAACCACCCTTTGGAATCCATGTACTCTTTTCTATTTCTAAGTCTTCCCACTAGACCATATATCAATTGTATTTTCCTTACCGATTATGAAGGGCCTCCTTATCTAAAATATGCACATTATTTTCCTTTTTCTTGCTTGGAAAGGCCTATTGTGAATCCACCTCCACCTCATTGTCATCACTCATATCATCCCCATGGATGATATATAAATAAAAAATGTTAAACACAGGGGAAATATTGATATTGGGTGGAAAATTGACCTTATAAGCATTGTCATTAATTTTCTTGAGAATCTTGCAAGGACCAATTTTTTTATACTTCGATTTGTGGTAGTTTCCTCTAGGAAATCACTCTTTCTGTAAATAAACCATCACCAAATCACCTTCAATGAATACCTGATCTCATCGATGAGAATATTTTATAATTTTTTTATGGTCATTATTGGAATGCAACTTTTGTCTCGCTTTTGCTGCAAGTATTGAATGTGTTCCACGAATCCTTTCCCATCATTACCGATTCTGTCCCCTAGTAGTAGCTGCACCAAATATAGGACACCCATAGGATTTATGCTGTAAACAACATGAAATTGGGATTTACCTGTAGATATATTCATTGAACTATTACAGGAGAATTATGCTTGAGGTAAAGCCAAAACCCACTACTTGGGATTCTCTCCAATAATGCTCCTTAACAGGTTTCCCAAATTCCGATTTACTACCTTGGTTTGCCCATTTATTTGGGGGTGATGGGAATTAATGAACTATAATTTAGTCCTCGTTTTCTTCCATAAAGTCCTCCAAAAATGAGCAAAGAACCAAGTATATCTATAATAGGTAATAGTTTTTGGAACACCGTGCAATCTAACAATTTCTGGAAAAAAAAAATTATGCCACCCTTGATGCATCACTAATTTTCTTGCAAGAAATGGAATGAGTCATTTTAGAGAACCTACCAGCAATCACAAAAATAGATTCATTACCTTTTTTGTGTTTCAGAGCCCCATCACAAATTCCATGCTCATATTTGTCCATGGGTCTGTGGAAATCGGTAAAGCCATGTACAACCCTGTATTATGTGAGTGTCATTTATCCATTTGACGAATCCTGCACCATGCCGCATACATGGTTAAATCCTTTTTCATATTCGGCCAGTAATACTTATCTTCAATTAAGGATAACAAATTATCCTTTCCAAAATGTCATGCCAAGCCACTACTATGAATTTATCTGATAATATTTTCTCTCATAGAACCAATTGCAATTCATAGTTTTTTTCCTTTGAAGAGGTAGCCATCTTGCATAAAATACTCACCTTGAATAAGAACCATGTTCTCGATGAGTGGATTCTTCAATTGTTCCACAATCTCCCAAAAATTGTTATCTAACGCATAGAAACCCTTCAATATAACAAATCTAATTACTTGATTTTCCATGGTTTCCGTAATACCCCAGTTGTTAAGCCCCAAACTTATGATCCTTCATCTGACTTATGTTCTTTTGCATTATGGACTTATGATATTTTATATGATTGTGGAATTATGCTCATTTGCATGATTAATTTGATTAAGGAATTATTATTAATGTTTGATAACATGACTTTGGACGTTGGCACTACTATAGATGTTAATGGTATTACTAGCATCTATGTTATCTTTGAATATTGTTAATGATTGATTAAATAAACAGTTGGATGAGAAAAGGAAAATAAATGAGTATGGGGTGCATGGATTCTAGAAATTGAGGGGGAATGGGGACATCCCTAGCACCTTATAACTTGTTGTTGACTTAAATTTGTCCATCCCAATTCATATTTGCACCTAGGTGAGATTAATAATGTTAGTCACACAAACCTTGTACAACGAACCCTATTCTCAATCATTATGGACTATGGAGTTAATATTGCATATTGTGCACACCTTAGTGCACCCCTCTTTCCTAGGGAACCCTCCTTGGGAAATATTCCCTCACATTTATGTGTTTATGGTCATTTATGAGCCCTTTTCCTAGTTTTTAGGGGTTGTGAGCTATTTTCTAGATTCCACTCTTACACCATGCATTAATGGGCCTATTTGTGTTCTTACATGATATTTCTGACCCTATTAGATTCCCTCTCTCACCTATTTCGACCTCCTTGATGTTTTGTACTCCCCTTTATGTATTAGTGTGCCCCCATGTGCTCTTCATGGCTCCACTCCTTAGTTTTTGGGTAACTCCTCCTCATGGTGCTAATTCGGGAAAGTGAATCTTTTCACTCCACCACTCCACTAATTCAAGTTAATTATCCATGATGAAGCTTAAACCTTACCTCTCTCTAATTTGGTTTGATCCCTTTGGGTTAGAGTTGTCCTCCTTATGGTATAAATTCACATGCCATATCCTTGTTGAAATTAATCTTGAACTTTGGACCATGTGACTTATGTTATCTAACCATGTTGGAATGTTGATATTATTGAGAGTGTGTTGAGACTTAGAGTGAGTCTATTTGTTTCTATTTGATTCCATTCTATCACTCTACTAGTCCAATTTCTCACACACGAGGACATGAAATGGGAATGGCGAGCTACGTCACATCCCATAGGCTATGGAGACAGACATGAAAGTAGTAGTGGGAAGCATTATGTCTCTTAGAAGAGGTAGTTTCGACAGTAGTGAGACTAAGTAAGCCTCTATCCATGGATCCATGGTCTCATCTCGAGGGTGACTTGTTCAAGCGAGGAAGGCTTGACAGTGTCTACGGCTGGGAGGAAAGTTGTCCTGCTAAAGCCAGTTGCCCATATTTTGAGATAAGTATTTATGTTATGTTATGTTTTCATTACATTATTTTATTTGGTATATGTGAAATGGTGGATGATTGGTTTTTTGAGTGTTCATGTATTGAATGTCAATATCTGCATGGAGAAAGGATGAATCTCAAATAATATGGAATTGATTTTCTCTTCTCGTTACCTTCTTTCTATTCTTCTTCCTCTTAATAAAAATTTGCAATTTTGGCTCTATTGTATTGAGAGGGGTGCAACCATATGATATGGTTCAACCATATATGCTAATTTATGTGTTGTGAGAACTATTCCATTGCGTCCGAAGTGGTGTTTCCAGTGAAAAACACCTTTTTTTTGTTGAAAAAGCTTTCTGGATGACCAAGATATGTGTGTTTTGGTCCGACAGTTTTCCGGTGCCAAGATGAGCGCACCTAACATTTGATTGTAAATCATTTGTTTGCATATGTGTTCTTAGTTGCAGATATGAGGACGAGTGATGTATTCTATATCTAAAATAAATCGATGGCTGGAGGGTGGCAGCCATACGATCTGAATTTTATTAGTGAGAGATAGCTGTAGGGGATAGTCATCGGGAGCCGATTTTCAGGGTTGAAGTTGCAGCCTGTGTTCTTTGTTTGCTATAGTTTCGGTGTCGTTGTATATTGCAGCCTATGGATGTTCCATGATATGTGATTTTTCTTACACTTTATGCTCACTAACAACACACACATAACAACACCGAAAAAGTAGATTAATTTGCAAATAATCAATGGCATCAATACTTGATTATTTATAAACTATGCTATCAAACAAACCAAAGATACATAAATTAACTATTCACACCGAATATGATGTTTATCATGTATTATTGTTGTTCTTGTTTCAATTATGACCTTTGTCTTGCACTTAAGGAAATTATTAATTGAGTGTCACAATTAATTATTTAATTAAGTGGCGTAATTAAATAATTAAGTGGTCGCAACTTTAGTTATAATTTGATCTCTAGAATTAAAAGTTTTAATTTATTTGGTGAATGGTTAGTCATGTCAATAGTAATTTATATATATCCATTGTTATTAAACTTAAGTTAGTCTTAATTTTAGCACCTTTGGCCTTATCTCAAGGTTTAGGGACATAACAAGTGGCATCAGAGCTTAAGGTTTCAACACTGTGGTTGTTGGGCCTTCTGCGAAGTTTCAAGTCACCTTGTAAGCATGCATTTGCATCATATAGATTGGATGCATGCACCTTAATATAATTTCACATGCGAGTTATTTAATTAAACTGTTAGATTGGGATGGTTATGGACCTGAAGTTCATCTAGTAAGGAGAAATCTTGGAAGGATTTCTACCCCCCTCCCCCCACCTTGTCCAACTAGGTAGATTGTAACTTATAAATGTAGCAGGATAGTTACTTTATAAAGAAGAAAAAAACTTGTAGTTTTTTTAATGATAATGAACTTATACTAATGTGTAGTTGTTGGCAAGCAACACCCTCGAGAGCAATTTGAAACCAAAATTTCAAATTTGTCATTCCATCATTTTTTTTTGAACAACATTATATATCTCAACATTAATCAACACTCATCAATAAATATTTTAGGAGTGCCTTCAAAATCTTTGATTCTGAAGGTACTCCCAATAGAAGTTGATGGATTGATTGATTTAGGGGGATTAACATCAGTTTATATTGAGTTTGAATTTCCTGGCCTTAGTTTCTCATTTCTTCTTGATCATTTGTAAAGGTCATAATCCTGAAAGTTAGTAACTCCTAATTTTACAATATCTATCATTCATGCAGGTTCAAGGTCAAGTGAATTTATTACATCAATGTCTTTTTACTGTTAACCTAAGTAAGCTGATACATGATATGATATTTGTTTTTCTATTTATATGCAAGGTCTAACGAGATCTTTCACTTCCAAAATATCTATTTCATCATAATAATCGTGGGGATAAAAGTGTATTTCATATAAATTTCGCAAGTTTCCCATTATTATACACTTGTCCTCATTTATGAATTTTGTATCTTTAGATGAGATAAGATTTATGGGATTATGAACCTTTTTCGACACCTTGAAGTATAGTTAGTGTTAAAATCCATCATAACTGGCTAAAATGATTTTCGAAGGTTTGGTATGGGTTTGGTTACATTTACTAATTGTTTTTTTCTCATTATAATATAAACCATAATTCTAATTTCATCCATTATATTTTTTCTTATTAGTCTTGGTATTGTTGATATTCGATGATGAAAGATTATGTGATTGTAACCATTAACTTATGCTTTGAAACTATTAGTTTTATTAGGCCAACACATCGGTATGAAAAATGTTAATTAGTATTGATGCTAATATGGAAATTGAAGGTTTTGATATCTGCGTAACCCAAATGTTCGCCACATGTTGATTTGCAATCATGCAAATACCATGCATAAGATGTTACCCGCTTGATTTTTCTGCAGACCATTATTGCATGGTAAGTGTTTTGCGAGCCCCATTAACTTGTCAATTCGAAGGTATGATGACCCTACGTTCCATGACTGGGCATGAAAGTTCACAGTACTTTGGTGAAATTAGGACATTTGGGGTGTTGGTTGATATGTGCGAATTCTGGATAAATCGACTGTGTTTCTCAGTTCGGTTTTTGAAAATCCTAAAAGCTTGTGTAATTGCTATCATGGCCCCTATTTTGAGATTTGAGCTCATGGGTGATGAATATTTAGACGCTGCTCCTGAATGCCATGAGGTGGTGGTAAGGGTAGGATGGTTAGGGTTTCTACAGAAATTCTCTGGTTTTAACCTGGCCATTTCCAGGGGATTTGCAGCATCATTTGATGGTATCAAAGCACAGGTAGGGGATGTCAAGTTGAAGTTCATAGAAGAGTTTGTTTCTTGGGCTATAGGTTTACCACGGGTAGGAGAACGTTGGTATCACAGAAAACATGTGAAGAACGATGACTAGAAGGAGTTCTTGAATCCAACTAACCGGCAAATGAAATATAACTCTGGTTTCCCTTCTCGACTACTCAAGAAGAAATGGTGCTCTCTGCTCTAACTTATTATCAGGTATGTCACCTGTGAGGGTCGACTTTCCCAAACCCAATTTTATCATCTTCGGCTTTTAATGGTTTTCAAAGAGCGTTTATCATCTTCGGCATTTAATGGTTTTCAAAGAGCATTTATCATCTTCGGCTTTTAATGGTTTTCAAAGAGCGTCCAGTGAACATGCCATATTATTTCTTAAATAGTTTGCATAAGATGGCTTGTACCTATCATATTAATGTGGGGGATAAGGAGCGGAGCCTATTTCATCATGGAATGATTAAAATACTTGTTTCCTATCAGCTGGGAGAATTGGTGGATTCTTGCGAATCATTTCTCACCCATAATGGGTTTGGGGAAAATGAGGAGTGGCCCCGACGGAGGCCCAAAACCAGGCGAAGACGTATCAAGACAGAAGAAGTTGGGCCTGAGTTAGAAGAATGTGACTCTCAAGATAATATTGACAATGAGGTATCTAAATCTGGTCGAACCCTAAGTAGCAGTGACTTTAAGGTCAAGTTGGAAGTGAACCTTGAGACCCATGTTGATGATTCTCAGCCTTGAACAAGAAAACCGGTGATTACAACACCCTACCCAAATGATGGTCTTCCTCATTCACAGACCAACATTAGTCAAAAATCAGCTGAAGACCAAGTTAGTAGAGTACTGAGTAATCAGGCTATTCGTCAAACCACTTGTAGCATGACGGTCGCGTTCTTTGCTTGAAGAGACTTGAGTGTAGGGGATGCCCCTGTTATTGAATTAAGTGATTCTTCGGAGCCTCGTCCCAACCAAGCTCCAATTGGTCCAACCATCCTTGACCTGAAATATGTATCTGTCTCAGAGACTAATGCTATCGGTGTCCAACAAGTAAATCTTGGGTTTCATGTGGATTAAGAGATTGATCAAAAGCTGTGCGCAGAGGAGGAAGACAGAGGGGGGTCAAATGTAAGAATGAAGGGACAACCTAATCAAATTTCTTATGCTCAGGTCATTTCATCTTTAGAAACTGATTTAAAAGAGGCTCGGGTTATTAGGGCGTTTGCTATGGAAGAGATTGCAAGCCTGAAAGCTGATTTTACTTCCTGGGTTGAAAAATGGAATCCTTTGAGGGAGAAGAAGCTTAGATATAAATCTTAGGTTAAGAGTCTTTTGTCAAGGAATCGAAAATTGATCAAACAAAATAAGATTGCTAATACCGGGACTGTTAGATTTAAGGCCAAGTTAGATGAAGCAAGAAAGAACGTGCCGATTCGACTTTTTGTTGAATCAACCCTTAAAATTTGATATTTTTGTTTGTTGTAATGAAGTTCAATTTTGACTTATGGTTTAAATCTTTGTTAGGCATACAAACGATTTGAATCGACTTCTACAGGTTAGTAATGTCCTGTATTTTTCAGTTTTTGTTCTTGGTGCAAAGTGTTTTTCTTTATTTAATAAGGATATCTGCAGAATTGAAATTCTACAGACATCCTACTTATTTTTATGTGATTGTTATTCACACTTTGCTAACTGATTCTGTTTAAAATGCCAGGTATTAAGGAGTAAATGAGATGAATGTTGATGCTGTGTTGTATTTTTGGGTTTTGATTGGTTGGAGTTTACTCGTTGGAGGATGCCTTGAATATGCAACTGTTTGCTATTTTGCTGGTTCTATGCTCATGTTTCTGAGCATCATCATTTGATGGATTGTTGAATATAGTGATGCCTCATCTAGGGGAATAATGATACTGGATTTTATCCAGTAAGTGAGCTATTTTCTTTCACATTATTCCATCCTAGTGGTTATTCAATGACATACCTAGGATCATGGCATTTCCTTTGCTTTGTATTCGGATAAGAATCCACGTATTACCATAGAAATAGGGTGGTTATTTAGTTAGTAGTTGTTTTGTTCCCTATATAAACAAGTTTCAAACATGAATAAGGGGTTCGATTTCTGAGACATTGGGAGAATTGATATTATACAGTTTTATACTTCATTCTTTTATGTTGGTGTTTTTAGAACTTTTCTGAAGATCACTGAATGTGGCATGACAGTAAAGACCCTAGCTAAGTCTTTAAAATGTTTGTGTTGTGTTACTGATTATTGTCCTTTGTTATCTTCACTTTCATATATATATATCGTGCTATTATATGTGAAATATCCTTTTATGGATCTCGAATGATTACACTTGCCTGAAATGTAAATGGTTTATTGTTACGTTGAAATGAATGAGCTTTTTCACAATTTCAATTGTTTATGAATCTATGTTAGATAAATTACTAACTTGCAAGTTGACCTTGTTTCGTTTACAAGTTAGTATATGATTATATTTGTTATGTTTCAGGACTGTGTATATGTTTGATTTCATTTGATAATAGGTTTTAATTTCTGTTTGAATTATTTTATAATGAAATATCATTTTATTGTGAGATAATTCAGATTTAATTTTGCTTATTGTAGATTTTTTTCTAACAGTCTAGAATTATTGATCATCTTATGCTTTAAAACCTCTTGTCAAATTAATAATTCATGCTCTTGGACAAGACAGGTAATTTGCATTTAGATTATCATACAGTAGAATTAGGAGTTGTTAATTTGCATTTAGTTTACAAGTAGTTTTCTTTCAGAATTAGTTGGTCAATTAGCTTAAATTCTTTGTTTTTATTAGAAGATTGGGTTAAGCAAATATTTTCCACACACACCTAGAGAGACTCTCTATTTGGAGAGCACATCATACAGGCGGCAGAGCCTCTATCCTATGAAGGATAGTTACTTTAAGCACATTCAAGATTGCATTAAGTTAAGTGTGTGGGGGCTGTCTTTCCGTAAGTTGTCCTAGGTCATTTTTCTCGGCCAAGAGTAGTTTACTAACCGAATGCTCATAATGAACACATTGCAGTTCATAGTGATTGATTGAGCAAGTGGTGTGACCACTACAACTGATATTTTAATCAAACCTGTGAAGACTAAGTATTCAACAAGTAAAATATCAACATTAGGAATTTATAGATTGGGGATGGATAGGATGAAGAACATATAGTCCCAAAGAGGAGTTTGTTGAGGGAAGAAGGACAATTAGACATAAGAGGAGAAATGAAATGTTAAGTTTGGAGGATTCAATGAGGAAGTGTAGAGAAGATAATGAAATAATAATTCATATCCAAGAGAAGATTATGAATGATCTAAAATCATTGAAGACCATCCCAAGATCCGCTGAAAAGAGTCGTAAAAGAGGTTATGTGTGGTTTATATCATCTTCAAGGAGACCACATCACTCAGAGAGAAAGAAGGGCTATGCATCAAGTAGTACAGAGAGTAGTCCTGAAAGATCTCTAGCAAGACACAAGAAGAGGAGGTTTACCCAGGATGAACTAGTAGGAGAGTTGAGAAGGATCAAGCCCCCAACTTTTGATGGAGAAGTAAAGAAAGGAGAAGATGTCGAAGCATGGTTGTTAGGACTTAGGAAATTCTTCTAGTTGCATCAATATACAGCTAATATGGAGGCAAGAGTAGCCATATACCACCTGCAAGGTAAAACATCTATCTGGTGGGATCAACTGGTTAAGTTGAAAGATATCGATGAAGGCACAATATCTTGGAGGAAGTTTAAGAAATAATTTCAGAAAGAATGCCTCTCTAAGCACTACTATGACAAGAATATGGAAGAATTCTTTGAGCTTAAGTTGGGAAGAATGCCTATGGAGGCCTATGAGAAAATATTTCTAGAACATTTGATCTATGCAGACTTCATCAAAGATGAGAAGGTAAAGATTCAAAGCTTCCTAAGTGGCCTTCCTAAATCTTATAGAGATAAAATCCAGTTTGATAGATAAAAAAACCTTAAGAAAGCCATCTAGAAGGAAAAACACTTACATGAAAAAAATCAGAGCAAGGCCCCATGGGCCATATCAGAAGAATTTGAAGGATATGAAGAAGAACAAGTAGGAGCAGAGAAAGAAATGTTTCCACCCTTCAAAGTTCAGAAACAATAATTCTTACCAACAAGGACAGTCAAAGGAAGATCCTTCAGGGCAAATACCACCTCTGGAATGTTGGATATGCAAGGAAAATCACGTTGCCAGTCACTGCCCATATAAGAAAAATAATCTTCACAACATTCAAGATGCTTCAAATGTTGGAGATGTAGGTGGAAGTGTTCAAAGGATCTATGCATCCCTAGACGAGAGGAAAGCTTACCACCAATCCCGAATGATTGAAGTAGCAGGTAATATTCCTAATAAATCCATAACTATTTTGATTGATTCAGGAGCTAACAATAGTTACATTTTACCTAATCTTATTGAGAAATGTCATTTGAAGAAAATTAAACTTGAAACGACAAGTCTAGTACAGTTAGCTACAGGATCCAAGAGGAAAATCACTGAATTTGTAAAAGTGTGTCCTTTAGAAATGAATGGAATGAAAACCTTTGAAGACTTAAGCATCATACCCTTGGGTTCATATGATATATTGATTGGCATGGATTGGTTGGATGCACACCAAGCAGTTTTGGATTTCCATATTAAAACATATACTTGTTTTGATGAAAAAGGGAACCAAGTGACAATAGAAGGAATACCTAGACCCATATCCCTGAGGCAGATCACAGCTCTACAATTGAAGAAATGTCTTAGAAAGGGATTCCAATTATATGCAATTCATGTGGAAGAATCAAAAGAAGGAAAAGAGCCAGAGCTGCAGGATTATCCAATACTACAAAATTTTACAGATATATTTCAAGAACCGTCGAGAATACCTCCTAAGAGGGACATTTATTTTTCTATCGACTTGCTGCCAGGAACAATACCTTCATCTAAATCACCTTATAGAATGAGTACTCCATAGTTAAAGGAATTACAAATGCAGTTAGAGGAGCTACTAAAGAAAGGTTATGTAAGGCCCAATGTTTCGCCTTGTGGAGCTCCTATGTTATTTGTGAAGAAGAAAGATGGAACTCTAAGACTTTGCATAGATTATAGACAATTGAACAAAGAAACGGTTAAAAACAAGTACCTCTTACCAAGAATTGATGACTTGTTTTATCAATTGAGAGGAGCCAAGGTGTTTTCAAAACTAGATTTGAGGTCGGGATACCACCAAGTTAGAATTAAGAATGAGGATATCGGTAAGACAACATTCAAAACAAGGTATGGACACTATGAGTTCACAGTAGTACCTTTTGGTTTAACAAATGCACCTACAGTATTCATGTGTTTAATGAATGGAGTGTTTAGAATGTACTTATATAAGTTTGTGATTATATTCTTGGATGACATCTATATCTATTCCAAGACAAAACAATACCATGAAGAACATCTCAGAATAGTAATGCAAGTGCTTAGAGAACATCAATTGTATGCCAAATTAAGCAAGTGTTCTTTTTATCAAGGAAGAATCCACTACCTAGGGCATATCATCTCTGAAGAAGGTGTTACAGTAGATCTTGAAAAGATAAGAGCCATTATGGAATGGTCAACACCTAAGAATGTATCAGAAGTCAGATCCTTCATGGTGTTAGCTGGATACTACCGAAGGTTCATTGAAGGATTCTAGAAGTTGGATCACCCTATAAGATCTTTGCCAAAGAAAGGTGTGAAGTTTGATTGGAATTCTAAGTGTGAAGATAATTTTCAAAAACTTAATGAAATGCTTACCAGTGCACCAGTACTAAAAATTGTGGACCTCGAAGGAAACTTTGTTGTATGCACGGATGCATGCAAGCAAGGCATTGGTGGAGTATTAATGCAGGATGGACATGTGATCAGTCACAAATCTAGAAAGTTGAAGGAACATGAGAAGAACTATGCTACCCATGACTTAGAGCTTTCAACTATCATCCATGCTTCAAATATGTGGAGACATTATCTAATGGGTAAGACGTTTGAGTTGAGAACTGACCATGATGGGTTAAAATACTTGTTTGAGAAGCCTAATTTGAATGCAAGACAAAGGAGGTGGATGGAGTTATTATGTGAATATGACTTTGAAATCAAGCATACCAAAGGTAAGGAAAATAAAGTAGCTGATGCGCTTAGTAGGAATATGCATGTGATGCATGTAGCAACTATCAACACTAGCACATCAGATTTGAAGGATAAGATCATTGAAGCCAGTGTTATAGATGAACTTTATCAGCAGGTGAAAGAAGGGTTGAAACAACATAAATTTGATAAGTATAAGTTTAAAGAAAATGGGATACTCGTGCACAAATATATAAGGAAAATGGTTCTGAAGGAAACACATGATGTCCCTTATGCCGAACATTAAGGTTATCAGAAAACAATAGCAGCAGTAAGGAAACAATACTATTGGCTAGGGATGAAGAATTATGTTGCAAAATATATAGCTAGGTGCATGGAATGTCAAAAAGTTAAAGTTGAGCATCAACATCAGACGGGATTGTTGCATCCCTTGCCTATACCAGAATGGAAATGGGATGTAGTGAAAATGGATTTCATCACGGAGTTACCTAAGACGAGATTGAAAAATGACACAATCATGGTTGTGGTAGATAATTTGACTAAGGAAACACACTTCATTCCAGTAAAGACAACTCACCAAGCATCTAACATTGCAAATATTTACATGAAAGAAGTAGCCAGATTGTATGGTATTCCGAAGGCTATCGTATCGGACAGAGATTCAAAATTTACTTCTAACTTTTGAAAAGGATTGTTCGAAGGGTTTGGTACAAGTCTAAACACGAGTACAACATACCACCCTCAGATAGATGGAAAAACATAAAGAGTTAACCAAGTAAGTGGGAAGATTAGCCATCTAAGTGGGAAGATTATTTACACTTGGTTGAATTATCTTATAATAATGGATATCATTCCTCTTTGAAGACGAGTCCTTTCGAGGCCACGTATGGAAGGAAGTGCAATACTCCCATCAGTTGGGATAACCCAATGGATAGATTCATTGTTGGACAAGAATTATTAAAGGATATGGAGAATCAGATGGTTAAAATAAAGTAGAATCTAAAGGTAGCTCAAGACAAGCAGAAACGTTATGCATTTCATAACAGGAAGACCAGACAGTTTTAAGTTGGGGATCATGTGTTTTTGAAAGTCATACCCAAGAAGGGTTCCTTAAACTTGGGAGATTGCTCCAAGCTAGCCGCCAGATACTGTGGACCTTTTGAAGTATTAGCTAAGATAGGACCTGTTGCTTATGATTTGGCCCTACCCTCTTGCATTAGAGTATATAATGTGTTCATGTGTCTTTATTGAAAAAGTATATACCTGAAACTAACCACGTAATTGATTGGAATGTGATCCAGGTAATTAGAGTGCTTTTATTTTCTTTATTGATATATATATATATATATATATATATATGAACATGGTACTAATCATGTGATTGAATGGATTATGATCTAGGTTGAACCAGAAGGGGATTTTCTGGTACAACCTATTGCCATTTTGGGTAGAAAGGTCAAGTTGCTTCGGAATTGAGAAATCAGGCAGGTAAAGGTCCAATGGACCCATTACAATCCTAAGGATTCCACTTGGGAGCTAGAGGATACCATGAGGGAAGCATACCCTCATCTATTTTGAAATTTTGTGGCATGTATGTAATATGCATTGAGGACGATGCATTGTTTAAGGGGAAGGGAGATGTAATACCCTAGTTGTTAAGCCCCAGACTTATGATCCTTCATGTGACTTATGTTCTTTTTCATTATGGACTTATGATATTTTATATGATTGTGGAATTATGTTCCTTTGAATGATTAATTTGATTAAGGACTTATTATTAATGTTTGATAACTTGACTTTGGACTTTGGAACTACTATTGATGTTAGTGGTATTACTAGCATTTATGCTATCTTTGAATATTGTTAGATTGATTAAATAAAAAAATGGCTAAGCAAAGGAAACTAAATGAGTATGGGGTACCATGGATTCCAAAAAGTGAGGGGGAATGGGGACATCCCGAGCACCTTATAACTTGTTGTTGGGTTAACTTTGTCCATCCCAATTCATATTTGCACCTTGGTGAGATTAATAATGTTGGTCACCCAAATCTTGTACAATGAACCCTATTATTAATAATTATGGACTATGGAGTTAATATTGCATATTTTGCACACATTAGTGGGCCCCTCTTTCCTAGGAAACCCTCAGGAAAATATTCCCTCACATTTATGTGTTTATGGTCATTTATGATCCATTTTCCTAGTTTTTAGGGGTTGTAATCTATTTTATGGCTTCCACTCTTACACCATGCATTAATGAGCATATTTTTGTGATTCCATGATATTTATTACCCTATTGGATGCCCTCTCTCACCTATTTCGACCTCCTTGATTTTTTGTAACCCCCTTTATGCATTAGTGTGCCCCCATGTGCTCTTCATGGCTCCACTCCTTAGTTTTTGGGTAACTCCTCCTCATGGTGCTAATTCGAGAAAGGGGAATTTTCACTAAGACAACACTCCAATAATTCAAGTTAATTCTCCATGATGAAGCTTAAACCTTACCTCTCTCTAATTTGGGTTTATCCCTTTGGGTTAGAGTTGTCCTCCTTATGTTATAAATTCATATGCCATATCCTTGTTGAAGTTAATATTGAGCTTTGGACCATGTGGCTTATCTTATCTAACCATGTTGGAATGTTGATATTATTGAGAGTGTGTTGAGACTTAGAGTGAGTCTATTTGTTTCCCTTTGCTTTCATTCTATCACTATACTAGTCTAGGTTCTCACACAGAAAGCTAGGAAATGGGACGGTGAGCTAGGTCACATCCCATAGGCAGTGGAGACGGACAGGAAAGTAGTAGTGGGAAGCATTGTGTCTCTTAGAAGAGGCAGTTTCGAGAGTAGCGATACTAAGTAAGCCTCTACCCGTGGATCCATGGTATCATATTGGGGGTGACCTGTTCAAGCGAGGAAGGATTGATGGTGTCTACGGTTGGGAGGAAAGTTGTCGTACAACAACCAGTTGCACACATTTTGAGATAAGTATTTATGTTATGTTATGTTTTCATTACATTATTTTATTTGGTATATGTGCAATGATGGTTGATTGGTTGTTTGAGTGTTCATGTATTGAATGTCATGATCTGCATGGAGAAAGGATGAATCTCATATAATATGGAATTGAGTTTCTCTTCTCGTTACCTTCTTTCTTTTCTTCTTCCTCTTAATAAAAAATTGTAATTTTGGCTCTATTATATCGAGAGGGGAGAAACCATATGATATGTTTAGACCATATATACTAATTTATGTGTTGTGAGACATGTTCCATTACTTTCGTAGTGGAATTTCCAATGAACAACACCTTTCGTTTTGTTGAAAAATCTTTCCGGATGACCAAGATATGTTTGTTTTGGTCCGACGGTTTTTCGATGCCAAGATGAGCGCACCTGTCATTTGATTGTAAATTATTTGTTTGCACATTTGTTCTTAGTTGCATATTTGAGGATGAGTGATGTATTCTATATGTAAAATAAATCGATGGTTGGAGGGTGGTGGCCATACGATCTGATTTTTATTAGTGAGAGATGACTATAGGGGACAGTCATCGGGAGCCAATTTTGAGGGTTGAAGTTGTAGCTGGTGTTTGTTTTCTATAGTTTCGATATGGCTGTAGATTGCAGCCTATGGATGTTCCATGATATGTGGTTTTTCTTACTCTTTGTGCTCACTAATAGCACACACATAACAACACTGAAAAAGTAGATTAATTTGCAAATAATCAATGGCATCAATACTTGATTATTTATAAACTATGTTATCAAACAAACCAAAAATACATAAATTAGCTATTCACACCGAGTATGATGTTTATCATGTATTATTGATGTTGTTGTTTCAATTACTACCTTTGGCTTGAACTTAGGAAATTATTAATTGAGTGTCACAATTAATTATTTAATTAAGTGGCGTAATTAAATAATTAAGTGGTCGCAACTTTAGTTATAATTCGATCTTTAGAATTATAAGATTTAATTTATTTGGTGAATGATTAATCAGATCAATAGTAACTTATATATATCCATTGTTCTTAAACTTAAGTTAATCTTAATTTTAGCACCTTTGGCCTTATCTCAACGTTCAGGGACATCACAATTGTCAAAAGAATAGTGCGTTGACTCAAGGAATCTGCAACCTGATTATTCCGTCCTATTTTGTGCTTCAGAACAAAGGTGTAGCCTTGTAATAACGCTACCCATTTTCCATCCTAACTATTACAATGAAAGTACAACCCCTTATAACCACTATATGAGGTTTTTGAAAATTACTAATTTTAGAAAATTCTCACATGACACTACAACTAACCACTAACTAAAAGCTAACTAGAGCAACACTAGTTGTCAAGTTGTTTTTCTAATTAGGTGCATAAACTAAGAGATAAATGATAATTACAAATTTAAAACATCCAAAAAGAAAAACACTAAAACCCTAATTTGCGACCTTCGATGAAGGAATTTGGCCCCTAAAAAGTGTTGAAAAAAAGTTCGATCAAAAGGTTATTATTGATCACTGCAGTGAACTCTTCAATATGCAACTTCTTGTTAAATTTTATCCCCAAAAGATAACTAAATCAAAAGTTATGATCCTAAAAAATCCCTACATCATCATTTTATTTTTTTTGTCTTTTTTGTTCATCCCTTGGAAATCCATGCATCACCCTCTCAAACCATAGTTGTGATATGTATATATGGATGATAAACATCCATTGACAATAAGGGAGCTCCTTCTCTTAGAGATAAGTGAAGAAGGGGAAAGAGGACCCCCCCAAAAAAAAAATTACCTTTCCACCTAGGTAATATTTAATTGAAGAGGAACATTATTAGGCCTTGAGGATGCTAATACTAGGCTTGAAAGAGAATATGAAGGTAACTCTTATATCGATGAAAAATTCATTGAATAACCCTTATCAATTGACCACTGATTGAAATCGATTGAGGATTTATGATGAAACATCCATTGGAGAAATCAAGAATTAAAACATAATATGCTTGTTGATCCATTGTGACCTCACATCCACAATCCTCGAGGAGAATTCATCTAAAAATCCAATTTGCAGAAAATCAATCCTAACACTAGAACCTTGAATCTCCCCTCTTTTGGTACTAGCACCTATGTGTCTCCTCAAAATATGCTTTATCTATGTTTGAATTTCCACCCACAATATCCACTATAAATAGAGGACTTGATCTAATAGAGTCTACCTTTGATTGAAACTTATCACACTAAACTAAGATAATTCCCTATAAAATCTTCAAAACTTGCAATGTCTAATCTCGTAACAAGTTACAAGATTGTTTGACCTTATTTCACATATTCTATGAAACACCCTTAATAGGGAAATGATAAAGAATGTGTCCATGGTTCTGGAAAAATTGTCCTTTGAAGGGAATATTTTTCATTGAATAATTTTTACCTACTCATCGCCTCTATATTGTAGGATAATATCTTCCCAAAAAACACCATTGGTAGACATAAACAAAAATAAATTTGGGTAGTGCCTCAAGCATTAGGGTTTCATGGTCCATATATTGGAAATTTGTCTGTGTCCCCAATTTGTTTTAAAACCCCCTAATTGAAACAAATGGTGTGGAACCATGGAATCCCTAACCACCAATAAATCGTATCCTTTCAACCTAATCTAGATTTGAAAGAATTGTTCTAAGGAAAATGACCCAACCCCAACGAGTGGAATAAATATGGGCCTCCATTAAGTGTTGCTTCTTTGTCATAAGTGTTTTCGAACATGTAAGAGAGAAATCCGCAATGAAAGTGAGAGATACTCACCAATTACCCTTTTTATTATTGGAACATGAAGATTCAATTATGAAAACATCTTTGCAATGGATATCTTCTTTCCACTAAAGTACCTAACCAAAACCCTCTAGGATAACACCTTCACACCACAAGATTCTATCCCTTTAGGAAATAGATCGTTATCCACCCAAAGGATTGTAGACACCACTGTAGTTACTAACTTGATGAGAATTGTGACCTCAAAACAAGAAATATATTCTAAAAAAACATATTTTTGGGTAAAAAACACCAAAATAGGCCCCGAAATAAAATAAAACAAGTGGTGCACCAAAAATTACCCTTTTCTTTCAAGTTTAAAAGTAAAAAAAATTTCAAGCAAGTCCTTAATCCTCGTAAAGTTACAAACAAAAAACTTAAAATTGACTCCTAAATCAAAAAGTGTGGTCCTAAAATCATCTCCCTTTTTAGTCTAAAGTGACAACTTGTTTGAAATTCTGGCCTTCACAACTGATGTCATTGCTAAAAAAATGTTAAAATTTACCTTGTAATAGGAAAGTGTTGTTAGTTATACCACCCCCTTATTTTGTAGTTAAAAGTTTAACTAGTTTGAAACCATGTGTTGTGTATGATTTCTCATGCACAAGTGCAAAAATCACCTAGCAAGGTGTTGTGCAATCCTTGGTAGTATATTAAAATGCAAAGTAAATCTAATATAATATAAACTAAACACATTCATTCTCAAACATGGATGCAAAATAATGAGATATTATGATTACATAAAGAATAGGTTGATACAACACACCTTGGTACCATGTGTTGAAGGTGAAGGACCTCCTCAACTAATCGAAGGGAAGGTTTGTTTGTATTCTTTGCAACCCCAATATAAATCTAGGTTCCAAATGGGAATCCCTTCGATGGTGAAAGTTGAAAGGAAGATGTGGTTTCTTTCATTATCCTTGGAAGAATTCTGACACCATGAAAACACTATTTCATATGGAGGAAATGGATGTGAATGGTGATCATTAGCCATTATTTTATAGTAATAAGAGTGGTAAAATAAAAGATTTAGATCCAATGTGTATTCCCTCCATTCCATTGATGACCTAGTGGAGATGTTAGGGTTTTGGAGGATACGATCAATTGTTAATTCAACTATGTCAATTGCATGTGTCCACTTTTAGCCATTACTTCACTTGGATAAGTTAAAAATGATGAATGCTAACAGAAAAATACAAATTTTGGACTAGGTTGCTGGCTTTGGGTGAAAGGTGCGAGCAAGGTCACAATTTTCAAAGGAAAAAGAATGACCCTTTAGTTATGGTTAATTTTGGAGTTTTAATTTTAGTTTTTCGGTCATTTCATCATTTCCTAGGGTCATGGATAAGATGGGATGGAAAAGGGTGCTAATACTACTAGTAATGATGTATAATGGTGGTGAAAATGATGACAAGGCATGTGAGCAAATTTTAGTTATTAATAGATTTCCCCTTGTTGTTTGAGTTTAAGATATCATCATATGGCCAAAATAAATCATTAGTATTCCATGCTTTCAATAGGGAATGGAGGGGCACCAATGAGAAGATACCAAGACTACTCTAGAAAGGAATCCCCTTCCGAGGAGAATACAAAGGCCCATACCTACAAATAAACTATTCAAAGAGATCAAGTGCATATAATCCCATATATAGACAAGGCATGAATCCCCATGCTCATATCAATGTCTCAATATAAGTTAGTATCTAGACAAAGAGGGGTCTAATCAATTACATGAATAACTACTAGGTATAATACATCATGAGGGTAAAAGAGGGACCCAATACAAGTACATAATCATGGCCAACCATGGATAATCTAAATCACATGAGTAGGAACAATGGCATCCCCATCGGGATGACAAATCACAGTCACTTAATCCCAGCTAAAACTATAGGGGGGCAATATATGCAAGGAGTAAAGAGTGATGTAATTCCTCATAGATGACTCAAAGTCTTGAAATACTTTGTCAAACATGTCTAAGGAAATATAGTTGAAACCAGATTACTATTGGCAACACATCTCATACATTGCAAGAAGCAAATGAATAAAGGGATTCTGTAATAGATTCAAGAACTAGAGGGAGTTAAGTTTGTCTAGGGCCTTCGACCAAACTAGATAAGGGAACCACCATCTATACAATATCAATGGTATGATAATGAGTTGGATTCAAGCACATGAGAACCACCCAATCTAACAGGCAATGAGATATCCTCTCAATTGTTTCAAGGGAACCCATTGATGATGGTTTATGGGGATAAGGTAAAAAATTCCTTTAGGTATATCCTATGGAATAAAGGTGTTAATGTCAATAGAAAGAAACTATCCACCAACAAGGAAATAGGTTTCCTTGTTGGCAGCATGAGGGATGCCACTAGATAAGGAACGAAACTAGGACTAATACACCAAAAGGTGATATAGGTCATTGAGTGAGGGACTCAAACTTCCTTGATCTAGAGCATGAAGGTATAGAAAACTTGGAATCATACATGAATCTCTTGATAATATTATATGAGGGACACAATGGGGGATAACTAGGGGACATAAATACAATGAGGATACTCACCAAGGGGAAATGAAGGAAGTGATGTCAATTCTAAGAGAGGTTAATACCAGTAAGACTCCATGGGTAGCACATCTCAAAATGGTTTGAATAAAGGAGACTAGGAACACTTCCATAAGAGATCATATATAGTTTGTAGTAGTGTTAAGGAGCATTTTTTAAATGGTTTCCCAAGTACATGGATACACGAGAGACAAGTGGAATGAAATACGATGTGTGTCCAACATACAACCAAGTGAATTAATAGATCGAGTGATAGTACATGGAAGTGATTATGGGTAGGAAATTTATGGTAATCTCCTTTAGGGAAGATTAATGGTGGGAAATTAATGTAGCTTTTACAACGTCGTGGATGAAAAGGTGGGCTTATGAAAGTGTAACATAAAATGCCAAAATTCCATAAATGTGGGAGTCTAGGGGTAGTCCAAAGTGTGGAAATGAAGAATTATATGTGGCTAAATTTTGGATCACAAACTAGATGGACTCCCAATACTTAGAGGATTAAATCAATATGGCTACCCAATGGCATAGGGCTCGGGTAGTAATGAATGTCACCCATGTAAGGAAGGCTCTACTATTGGGAAAGGGTGAATGCAAGAGGGTTGGTATGGTCCACTTACCCAAACATAGGGGGTCCTATAGATGAAAATGGGATGAAACAAGGTTGATTCATTTGATGTTTTGAAAATGGAAGTCATTGATATGTCACTTTGAAGGGATATACTTGTAAGAAGAGGTTGCATGCAACGATAAATGGTTCCCACTACAACTTGTCCCTGCACACGTGGAAAACAAAACCAATCATAATAGTATGTTTGGAGATAAAACCAAATATACAAGAAACATATAATGTAGAAGAAAGGACTAAATTACATGCATGAATTGAAATGAGGGACATACAGGTGTCCCCAAAAATTTCTCAATCACACAAAACTAATCATGTAATCAAGAAGTGTGTGGAACCAAGATTCCAACAATATGATTGTGCATAAAATAGAGGTCATATGAGCTTGTACAAGAAAAAGGAAAATCTGGACTAAATGACTATAAAAGGGGGTTTCACAACCCTAGGTGTCATTTTCATTGTTCACCATTGGAGGATATTGTGGGGTATAGATATTCAAGAACTTATTTCTACCATTCCATTTATCATATTCATATTCTACAACTTCTAGGTTTGTTCCCTCTCCCTACTTCGGAATTACATCCATTTTTCTTGGTAGGTTAGATGTTCCTTTCATGGCTTTTCCTATGAACTTGTTCACAAAAAAACCTCATACAAGAACGATTGTATCGCACCTAGCTTAGGGAAAGGAGGGATCCCAGGTTACACCTAGCTAGGAGAAAAGCATAATTGGGTTGGACTTTTCAACCAACCAAGTGTGACTAAGTCCGCACTTTTTGTGGAAAAAACGCTTACTAGCACCAAATTTTTTTATGTAGGATGAGGGTTAACAATAGAGAGAGAGAGAGAGAGAGAGATGTGTGTATGGGATTATGGGAGCCATAAAAAACGATGCCCCTATGAGTTGGATAGACTACTAGTGACCAAAATGATTGATTATTGAAACCTTGATGTAGGGAACTTCATTATACACCGTGAGAAGACAAAGATCACCCTTAGAAATGTATACTTCATTATTGGACTCCGAAATTTGGGAGTCATATGCAATACTAAACCTATCAAGCCATGGGATGTGGACATGGAGGAAATTTTGGCCACCCACTATAAGGATGGGGCACAACTACATGGTTCCGGGCCATCCTTCTAATAGACATAGTAATCTTGGAGACACGAGCAGTGACTGCAAGTGTCATATGAGTATTGGGGTCAATTAGGACCCATAAGATATCTAGTGGTTATATGATTATCATAGAGAAAGTATTGAATGGGATCTACTTTGGTTGGTCCCAAATATTATTGATGACACTGTGTTGGAATCTAAACTATTGTAGCCAACAAGAAGGTGATTTCAGGCTTGGAACCTTCCTATGTTACTTATTCTTCAATTTGGTAGCAACAATGCAACCCCGTTTCACTATATATAATGGTGATACAAAGAAAAGACATTGTTGATGGTAGAGATGATGATACATAGCAAATATAATGTTGTAGGAAATGCATGGCCCGATGGGAGAGATAATGACATGAGGAAAAGATAGAGTTGTGGGAAATGTCTTTAGAAAGGTATTTTTTGCATAGTGGTGCTAAGTCCCAATAGTGATTAAGAACTTCCCATATGATAGGATGAAATTATGGGGAGACACAGAGTTACCATCCCCACGAGGCTAAGCATGGGGACCAAATGGTACGTATATTTATGTAGTGTTTTTTTTTCAATCGTGCTTACGTACTGCCGTAAATGGTAGCTAAATTTATCTATTTGATACATGGTACTAATTAATCGCCTCTTGTGTGTGTATATGTGGGACTAGTTCCCCTAGTGGAATTTCAACACTTATGGGTTAGGGGGTCAATCCTATCCCCCTATCAAATAAGGGATGAGGAGGAGCTGAAGTGATTCTAGAGGGGATTTGACATTATATTGCGTAGCTAGTAGAGGTCATCATGGATAATGTCTAGTAATATATCAATTATGAGTTATTGAGCACGACCTGAGCTGTTTTCAACTATGAGGTGAATAGTCATGGCTTCATAGGGTATTTGTGATATGATAAGGGGGGATGCCATCCACATGGATGATGATGATGATGATGAAAAGAGCGAAGAGGAGGATGGATTTGATGATTGGACTGATAAATATGATGAAAACGAGTAGGAAATTATATGGGACTATCCCCATGTTATGGACATGGGATTTTTTAATATGTATCACATTTTTTTTATTGAGTAGTGGGCTTAAGGATGTAAACACTTACTATTTTGGACTTATGCTTATATATTTAGATATGCATGTGGATGAACCTTCATATACATGAGACTTATGTTATTATGTGTGATATATGATTTTATGTACATGTGAATGCATGTTATGATGATGATGTTATATACATATGCATGGTTTATTTCCTTGTTATTAGCGATTAATGTGCCAATATGGAATACGATATGTAGTATGATCTGCAAAACTATTGAGACTCCTGGGTAAATTAATTAATACAATGAACTAAAATTTTCTAACCATTTTTCTAGCTCACAAATATTTTCGAAAGAGGAAAGGATTGCATACCCAATAACAATTATTCAACTATGTGACAAGCAACCAAGAATCGAGATAAACACGAATGTTATGAATGCGTATATGGAGACAATATTACATGACAATACATCATATTTCGCTTGAGTATTGGTGGAAGCATTGATACATAATCCAATGACATGGAGGATGGAGTGCAATGGGGAATAGATGACCTAGGCTATTGAGACAATATTTGTAGGGTATCTATTTGCACCATTGGATCATCATAAAAGGGAAATATAAAATATATAAGGTACAAGGAAAGGAGTGTATCTGGATATTGGATAATATTTCTTGATATACAATGGCATTGTGAAGGTTCTTCAAGATTTGGCCATTTGGATCGGCTAGGAGGTATTCCCCTTTTTCGAGGTAGTGCTTAAGGACATAGAGGCCGCTACAAATACTTGAACATTCATCAACCAAGTTTATTGTGGGTTTGGTTGTAAACAAGGATAAGATCGCCATTTTGAAATGAACATGGGTGGATGTGGTTGTTGTAATGGGATTTCAAAGGTTGTTTGGTAGCCTCAATGTTCTAGCATGATGGTATTCATCTACTTTTTCCAAGGTGATCAAGCATTGTTTGAAAGATCAAGTATCCATAAAAATTTCGACAATAAGGTGTAAGGAGGGAATATGACACTTGATGGGTAATACATACTCCACCTCTCATGGATGAGGTGGAATGGAGTAAATCCAGTTGCAGTTTTGGTGGATGTCCGATACACCCATAAGGTAGGAAAGAAAATATGACGTCAACTGGACATGTGATTATCCACAATCCGTTGGATAATTGTTTTGAGAAGCGTATTTATGGATTTGAACTGGCATTTCCCTAAGGGTAATAGGTGAAGGAAAAATAGTGCAAAATTTTCAAATGTATGATAATTCCTTCCACATGACATATTAAAAGTGAGTATCATGATCGGACACCAACTTTTTTGGGACATTGAGTCGAGTAATGACATGGTTAAAGAAAAAGACGGTCGTGGTTGTGCCGGTGTTATTATACATCGGCATGGATCGATAGGAAAACATCACCCAATGTGTGGTGAAGATGGTTTTATGTTGATCCTAAGAGTATATTTATATTTGAATATACCCAAGAAACCATACGTAAGGATAAACCTCATGCTCGACACATGCATCGATAATTTGGTCAATAAATGGGATGGAGAAGTTGTCTTTGGGTCAGGATTTGTTGATGTTTAGACCATGGAAGTCAATGCAAACATGGATGATTCGTTTATTCGTATTAACGGGTAATCAATTGGAAACACATGTGGTGTACAAAATATGATAAATAAATCTTGCATTCTGTAAGTTACAATTTGGAATTTGACAACTAGAAATTTGGGAAAGTATATGGGTATTTGCTTCTAGCACATAAGTTCAACACCAGATCAGGTATCATTGTGGTGTTCAACAATAGTGGGATTGAGACCTAGAATTTTAGCATAGGAATAAGAAAAGACATCACGAAATTCCTAAAAAAGAGCCTTAGCGGTGAAATATTCCTCAAGAGTATAAGAAGTACCCAACATGATGTTCTCAACGACACCAAGCTTAACCAAAATATCCACCTACATGATGGGAGAGATATTGGCCATGTTAGCTTCTTCAAAGGAATTCAAAGCGGGGATAGGGTTCTTGAACCAATCAACATGTCCTAGGGGAATGGAATCATTCAATTTGATGGTGAATTGATTTTAATAAGGGCATTCAAATGAGGGTTCTTAGGTAATGAAGTATGCATGGTGATGCAAATCATACCACAAGAGTTCAGGGGTAGTAAGGGATTTAAGGATTTCCTTTTCAATTCAAAAGGTTGAATAGATAAATCGAAAGAGTCCCTATCCACAGGGGTGTTGTCAGATGAGTATAGCCAATAGTATCTGGATTTCAAGTTAACGTGTAGTACAAGTACGTATTGAATGGTCTAAATACTATATTATGCAATCAAAACACATCTTACTGAATAGTAATAAGGAATTCTATAGGAGTCCATATGGATACATCTCACAAAATCTATGATTGAGGAATATTTATTTCATGATCTCTCTTCATCAATTTTGTCTCTAAATACACACACCCACAGTTGGAAAATTTCATTGGAAACTTTTTTGTAATCATTGATGAATTTTCCAAATCCCAAAAAAATGATTTTAGATTAAGATTGTTATTGGCTACAAGGCGTTAAAGTTGTGCAGTGTACTACCCATTAACACTAATTTTACCCTCAATGAATTCAATTGTTTCATTCAATATTTTTCATGAGCACAGTCGACATTAGGTTGGACTTCTATGTATCATATTAATAGTTCAACATGAAGAACTCACGTACACATTCTGAGTGGGTCCTAATGGCCATGATCCTTTGCACTAGATTTGTTAAAATTTAGTTTCAAGGGTTTTTAGTTCCATTACAGAGATTAAGTTTCAAAGATCATTGTTTCAGGAGGATAGGACAATACTATGTTATTTTTAGCAGGTTTACAATTCAATCTTTCAGAGATTGCACGTAGTATTTAATGCATATATACAGGTTCCTTACTACCAGATGAGTCAATTTGGGACATTTTCATTGACATGCAAAACGTTTTTCAATACTGCTATTTTTAGTAGGTGGAGGTAGGGATATCACATGGTAGATTCAACAGTGCATTATTGTCCCTTTCGATCATGTAAAGCCATTGGGACTACTTTCACTGATATGCAAGCTTTCTTGTGAAACTGTTATTTTTAGCATGAGGAATTGGGGGGCTCAAATGGAAAATAGGAAATGTATTATTGTTCCTTGGTGTCAGAATACTAGCCATGTGACCATGTTTCCATGACATGAAAGATGGTGCTATTTGTAGAAGCATCTATTTTTAGCCATGTTATTTATAGTAAGTGATACAATAAATTGTTTTGATATTTCAGTCACAGTTGGAAAATATGGTATTTTTAGTAAATTTCTATTTTTCATAGATAGTGCAAGATTGGCATGCATGTGAGTTGTTAGTGTTACTCTCCATATTTTGGTCATGGTGTTGAACTTCATTTTTTCTTCAGTTCCTATATTTTTGAAGGTCACTGCTATTATTCACTGGTGAGTATTGGAATAATATTGTCATTGTGGACATGCATTGAGTATTGTAACATGTGTTAGATATGAATTTACCTATAGCATCATCAAAGAATCAATGGAATTCAATGTGGGATTATTGGAGGTTCATAGGTAATGTTGGTCGTAAAAGAAGGAAACCCATCAATAACGGGAGTGGCATGGAGGCTCCATGCAACCATGAACATCAGAAATAAGCATGGCATGGGTAGATCTGTTAGCACTGACTATACTAGTAAGCACAAATTCATTGTTTGTTGGAAGATGGTTAGGCAAGGGAAAAGGGAGGCAAGTGAGAAAATGAAGAAGATAAGTTTTACAAAGATGTCATGGTTATGTGGAAGTGTACAAATTTCCCACACTAACTTCATAGTTCACCCAGTGAAAGGGCTGAAATAGACCTTCCTTCATTGAAAATGACAAACCCTCTAGTAATGGCCTAGTTGTTGTAATATAATGTATGAAAAATATGGTATTTGACTGATATAAAATGCAACAATGCAGCAAGAAATGCATTTAACTAATCGTGTACATGAGTGGTAACTAATACTAATAATATGGTTGATAATAATGGTAAAATTCCACTGCTTCCATCAAAAGAAGTAATCTGAAATGAAACAGTTTAGTCTCACGGCATAAGCGAGAATAGTCTACAACTACAACCCATATGAGTGAATAAATAGCGGCAAAACAAGCACCCAATAATAGTCAACAAGATACTAATAGACTCCATGCTTTGAATCATATGTTAGCATATGAAAAATAAGCACAAATTTTCATAAGAAACAACTAGCTAACAAGCGACCTCTTTTTTAACATATGAAGATAACTTACATGACAAAAAAGAACTCTTCAAAATGTTCAAAACAATTATAAATGAGGGGTCAAGGAGGAATTACAAATATGACTCTTCACCTTGTAATTCCAAAGTAATATTGAATATTATATTAGAATGTGTTGCCTTTATGAAGTCAAATTTGATCCTTGTGCAAACATCAATTAGACTAATTCTTTGTGCATAATCAACCTAGTTGCATTTGGTTCTTTTACAAAAGTGACCATCTCTCAATGGGAGATCTTTGTAACCAACAAGGATTCTCACTTCTTATCATCTGTATGCTACCGCATCAAATCCATGAGATAGTTGAGCATCCAAAGGTGGATTCTCTTTATGGAACATCAAATTTGGATGAGATTCTTCAATTTCAAGTGCTTCCACCAAATATTCCTCATTGTCTAGAAATACAACATCCAATTCTTCCAATGCATCATGGATATTGAACTTGAACATATTCATGCTAGACGCTATCCAAGTTGTCTCATATGTTATTCAAAATAGGATTGCATTGCTCTTTCCATTGTGATCTCATTCAGCGGTAGCTTCTTCTATTATAAATCTACCACTTGTCATTCTAATTATTTCCTAACTACCTTCACGGAAGGTGATACATCCAAGCACGCATGAACATGAAAAGAATAATCATGAATCACGGGTACCATTTCATCCTCTTATACAACCAAGTTATCTTTCCATGACTTAAGTACTCCACCATATTCTCTAATTTTTAGCAATGCACTATTTAAACTACCTATTTTCCTCCATCACCTTGAGAATGGATTTTCTAGATGCCTTAGGTGTATCCATGTTGGTAGTGGAAAGTGCATATGGTCCCGTGAAACTAGTATCTACAACAATGGCTTTAAGGTTACAAACGCCATTTGATTATCATATAACTTTTCTCATGCTTGTGAGTCTACTTCTTAATGAAATTTCCTATCATATTCAAATGTTTCCAAGAAGACAAATGGGTCATCATTATCCTATCTCTAGAGTTTGTTCTTGAATAGTTTTCCTAACCATGATTTTGTCCTTGCGAAATAAGATTTGCCTCCAATAACTCTCATCTCGACCTCTACCTCTTGCGTGTTATTAGTTCCTCTTGCGTGTTATTAGTTCCACACTCCCTATTTTCCACAATATTTTCCTATGAATTAATGACGGTTTTCACCTCGCTACTCTAAAATAATTTTCCACACTATCAACCTAGGTTACCTAAGCTTTTGCTACCCCTAGGGAATAATTAACGTAGGTTGAGTCCATAAATTAATGGGAATGGCATGAATTCTAAAATTGACTTGAGTAGACTTTGCTCAGATCTTTCCTGATATGATTCATCTTGCTTCTTGGCCTATATGAGTGATAATCCTTTGCAATCTTGCTTCCCTCGTCTTCTATACATGTCAATGGTACTACAACCAAGTTATAGTTGTTGTTTGAAATCATCACCAATCTTTCTATAATGGTCAAGAACCTTAAAAATTTCCATCATCAACTTGAATAAACTTATGTAGGTTTCAAGCCATAGCATCAAACTATTGATCGTATTCTCACGGTCGACCATTATCAAGGAAGTGAGGCAACACTCCTTGAAGTTCTTCTACTGCTTCGTAGACCTTCAAAAGGTGTTTGAATCGATCCCCTGGGAGGCCCTATTCCAAAGGATTATATATGATGGTATTTCAAGAATTCGTATCTCAGTTATCATAGGCCTCTATGACTCCATTCTTAGTAGATTATCCATAGCTCATGGAGTTCCAAACTTAGGGTTTTCCTCTTTCACCTAAATTGTTCAACATATCATCAATGACTTGAAGTCTTTTTCTCTAATAATGTATCCAAAGGGACATGTATCTTTGTTGGGAAATTTAATTGTCTAATTAAATAAACAACTGAAACTCCTAGAACATAAATTGTCAACCTGAGGAAGTATTTTATTTCAAATCTATCATGCAAGATCTATGCAGGATCAATTTCCATATGACACTATTATCTATCAATCAATGAATTCAAACACACATTGCATACTTAAATCACACTCTAAAATGAAACACACAACTTGAAAGGAAATCACTCTCTCACACTTGCTCTGAAAGAAAAACTAGATCACTCCTGCATAAATTAAATAACTAACATCGAATTAAAAACTAACAAAATTGTGTTAACTACAAACAAGGAATCAATCTAACTTAAAAATTAATTAAATTTCTATCATTAACAACACCTATGACCAGCTGAAAAGAGGGTTGATACATGCATGGTAAATCTGAGGAGACGATGCAATAATAAATAAGCGTGGGAAACAAAGTGAAAGTGGGAATGCAATGGGGTTGCAGTAACTTAAAGAATACATGACTATATCAATGATTTGGAAAAGAATAACAAAAATAAAGTATTCAAATAAGAAATCAATTAATCCAAATTATAAGTGCAATGCGGCAATTTAACATATATAATCCTACAACTGAATAGTGTAATGGGTGGACTAAATTGTGGGTCTAGAATGTGTGTCACAACAGAGACAACAATTTAATAAATCATGAATGGAGTTAGAATGCAAATAAAATAACTCTCTATCTAATTAACATAAGAATGAATATGAAAAATAGAAATAAAGAAATAAGACCAACACATACCAAATTGAGGGGGGCTGCCTCACCTAGTATGTGTGGCTAAAAGACTTAAGGCCTCAAGAAGATATTTCACACAGTTGCATATGCATCAGCACTTTGGTATTATTAAACAAACTTAGAAATTACATCAGTTCATATCTCTATTACAATAGATATATTCAATACAATCTTAGGACTCCCCTTCTCCTGATTGAAGATGTATTACTTATACATCAAACCAGTGAAATAATGATAAGATCCAATCCCCAAATCATTGGTTCGTTCAAACAAATTATTGAGTTTAGAGAACTGGCCACAACTGTAAATTTGGAAAAATACCCTTTCGAAGAACCTTCATTATCTCCCAATATGTGGCTTAGTTTGGAAAACGACTCTAGGTTGAACTTAATTGGGCCTGTGCTGGACAAAACCCATGCTTCTAATTTTTTATATTCTTTTTCATCTTCCCGCAAATTGCAACACAAATCAATGTGTTCTTATCTGGAACACATTTTTTGTTGGGACCATTTGATCATGAGATAGAGGCTTCCATGTTATACTTGGGCATGAATTGAGATCACAAATCTACATAATCAATCCTAACAATGAAACCATGTTGTGAATTTCCATATGGAGACGTTCTAACATGCCAACTTCGGATGTCCGAACCATAAGTGTTGCTACAAGAACTTGCTTTGTAAACCATCTTTAGTAAAATCATGCATAATAGTCTTTAGTTCATTAAAAATAAAGGAAAATAATCATTATTAACCACTAAAGTATCAATGGGAGTAATATGGTATTTTATGAGTAGTTACAGAAAATGGATGGAAAATGGAATGATAAATGAGCAATAATAGGAATAAAATGGATGAAATAAGTGTTGAGAAGCAATGAAAATAGGGACAAATCCGTGACCCAACATCTCCCCCAAACATAAAATGTTGCATGTCCTCGTGCAACCAATCCCATTTTATCGATTAAGCTATAAAAAATTGTTTGAATTTTGTTGTTAAAATGGAGTTTCAGTAAATGGTAGAGAATTTTGCAGAGTTTCTGCAAATAGAAAAAAAATTAGTGAAAAACTTAGCAGAGAAGTTGGCGGTGAATCAGCAAATAGCGGAGAATTTAGTGAAAAAGATAGCGGATAAGTTGGCAGTCTTTCAAAAAAATAGTAGAGAATTTAGTAGAAAGGTTAGCAAAGAAGTTGGCGATGTTTCAACAATTATAACAACAAACTTCATAGACCATTTTCTCCCAATATACAAATTGGGTTTTGCTAATTTTTTGTAGGCATGTTCATATTGTTCTCATGCTTCTCCATATCAAAAACCACACCAAACGAGTTCACCAATCTCAATATATAAGCAAATAATTCACTACAGGTTGTATTAGAAAATTTTGCACGTGTATCAGCAGTTGTTTAAACAAATTTCTCACAAACTACAAGCTAGGTTTGGGTGAAATTTTGCAAGCAAGTTTTCACTAGTCCAATGCATCTTGAAACCAAAAATTAGAGAAACCCACATCACGTATTTTGAGAAAAATGAAAATTGGATGTAGGTGATGATGGTCATTTTTTTGAAATTCATGACGTATTTTTTCCTAAACATTGGTGAGTATATTCCTCTTACCACAATTCTTTTGCTCACCAAAACTTAAAGCTATCTGATGTGTGGATCTTGAGATATAGGAAAAAATGTTGTAAGTAATGATGGCTATTTTCTCGAAAATCGTGCATTGGATTGAGATGAAACTTACTAGGTTTGTTCATCTTGAAATAGTGCTTCTTTCCTCCAAGTTTCATGAAGATCCATTTTACCAATTGCAAGATATTCTCACTTTAATTTCTACACTTTTGCAAGCTGTGAATGAGTAAAAACAAGTATGTTTGCAAGATTGATCTAAGAGTTCACATTAGCAGATAGTGGTTAGCCATGAACTTCACAAAGAATGCCAACATCCACTCCCCAAAACTGAATATGTTCCCATTCTCAAATACCTTGGAAGATATAAAGCAATATATGCAACATACAACGATTCTCAAATTAATTCCACAAACATTTTCATCTTTAGGAGTTGTTCCATTGGAGCAAGAATTTAATGGACTCCCTTTAAAATCTTGGACTTGTGGGTTATGGGTCCAAATTTATTCGCCTCCATCTCAAACATTATAGGAAATTCAAACAATACACAACCGCTATCGAAATTGCACCAGCTACAGGAATCTTGTGTTCATGTCACTTTATAAACTATCAAAATACAAGGTTGTAACTCAGTCATTGATCCTTCAAACCAACGTTCAGTAATCTCGGATATGGAACGCATGAGCATAAACAGTTGTTGCATAATTAAATACAAATCACAACATGAATACTCTAAACCAGAGATTGTAAACTCTATTTAATTCTCCATATTTTTACATTCACGCGATCACAACGTTTTGGCTGGCCTGATCTACATTTTGTAAGCCCCCTAAATATGCCTACGAGCTTACAATTTAAACATCAATCTAACCCTAACTAAATCCATAAAATTCGTAACTAGTAACTAACACATCGGCCTCACGTGTTCATGAAGATCTTGATTTCATAATCCAAATAATCAGTTTTTGAACCAACAAATAAAAAATAGCCTCGTCTTTTGACAGTTGCGCCTTCCAAAAACTCATTTTTGATGATTTCTTAAAGGTGGGTTGATGCTCCTGCATCAGAATTCCAGGGTAAAAAAAATTATGACCTCTTGGTCATATGTCTTCTTGTGAAAGCTTAACTTGTGAGCTGCAATGAAACCTCTGCAGTAACAAGTCTCCCCACTTGTTACATGATACCTCACTAAGATTCTCTCTTATGGCTTAGTCTTTTGGCATCTTCTTGGTTCTATATTTTGGAACCATATGAGCACCCCTTTCTCTAGGCCACTCTAAATCTTCTCACCTTCATCTGTTGCTACCTGTACAACCATAAAGAAAACAAACTTTCTTAACACAAACTTGTACCTGCTTCTGCTTCACCCAAGAATCTTTGGGTTCTAATACCACTTGATGAAGACAAATCCATGGACTTCATTAAATTCTTGGACTTGTGGGTTATGGGCCCAGATTTATTCACCTCCATCTCAAACATTATAGGAAATTCAAACAATACACAATGGCTATCAAAATTCCACCAGCTACAGGAATCTTGTATTCATGTCACTCTATTAACTATATGACAAATACCTGTGGAGAATAGACGTGGAGAACATACGCTTACAGCTTGCAAAACAGAGTATTGTTTAGCTAAATAGAAATCGCCTCAAATAAATTGAAATAGCGTTTAATTGTTGCATTTAACCTTAATAGACTTGAAATCCTATGGAAAATGTTTGATTTTTGAACAATATTATTTTCATTTTGGGTGAGAGAAGAAGCATTACCAAATCTTTATCCAATGCCAGTGCAAGTTTCTTTCGATATTTGGTTTTGGTCCCTTTCAGCCTTTATTGCCATGAATGTGTATCAGTTGCTTAATTTCTTTTCGTTGTTGGCTTTTGTGTGGTAGCAGAGCATCTTTTCTCATTGTTGGCTCTTGTGGGCAGCCATCTCTTTTTCTTCCAATAATTTGTGGGATCCTGCATGTGTTGAATGGAATTATCCTAATAGAAACATATATTTTCTACCTATCGTTGGTTCTTGTGGCAGCAACAAGGCACCTTCTCATGCTTAGACATAGGAGATGTTGGAAAGGACTTGAATTAGGTTTTGGGAGTGCATTTTAGCGATGGATGGATATGGTAATGGATGAATAAGAGAGGTAATGGCACGGTGTTTCCCCCGAAACTAAAATATTTTTATATCTTTGAAAAATTACAAGTGGCAAAGAAGGGGATACTACTTAGTGGCTTTCCATGACATTTTCCTAAATCTTTAATAAATAAAAAAACTCATGTTATTTTACCTCAAGGTTTATCTTCGTGGAAGCCTTGGTTGACATGAATGTATTGATGCATGTTGGGGCTGATGTAGGATGCTAACTACTGCTAAGAGATGTAGCTGGAAGTTAAAATTGATGAAAGTTGAATCCGATATGATATGAGGAACTGTGCAAGATGAACTGAATGAAAAAGTATTGTTGAACTGGAATGATCCAAAACAAAGAACCTGAAGATATGAAAGGGCTGAAACTATGCAAAACTGATAAGACTAAAAAATAGTTGAGAACTCTGAAAATGAATCAAATGTTCTACAACAATTGTTGATACATTAAAAGCATATAGTCCTTGTCCAATATCCATGCTCATATGTGAAATTTAATCCATGTGAATGAATGTTCTTGTAGTCGAACATGGAGAAACTTCATTGGATTACCAATCAATAATGAAAATTCTTAACCAATGTGAGACAACTCACCATTGGCATTAATGAGTTTCCAAGGCACGATGGTATAAACTGACAGATACAAATAAATGTGTTGAAGTCGAGTCACCTTCAGGATATGAAAAGCAAGAGATATTGATGTATTCCCTTATCATCAACAAGGAAATCTACCATTGATGCATGTAAACTCCAAGGTACTATACATAACTCAAGTCTTGTTTCCCAGATAGTGTGTTGAGGTCAACAAGACAAGACCATTGGAAGGTGGACCTTAATGAATTCCACGTCATCCAATATGAGTACAAAAGAGGTGATTATGAAGAACCATAGAGAAAAATAGAAGAAACATGAAACTTGCATAACTTTATTGGGAACCTTGCTAGTGAGTAACCTGGTTTTCAAGCAAAGTTCATGTCCAGTTGCACCAGTAAACTAGTTTTCACAACTGAACTTATTTTTATCTTTACTATTTTATTCATTTATTTTATTTCTTTTCACACTATCCTACCCTACCTTACTTGAAAAATGAAATATCTTCAAGTATAAGAGTACTTCCAGTGTAGCCATTTTCTAAACAAGCTCACAAGTATGCACATACCCATATCTGAAAAATGTATCATTATGCATGCCAAGATATGAGAGACCAACTCCCCTTGAAATGATGGTTCCAAGAATTGTTGAAGTATAGAATGATGTTGGAAACTAATGACAGATTGAAACCAAGCTTCAATATAGTCCTTGTGCTATTGATTTCTCATAGATGTTACATCATGAATCTCTTTAGAAAATTGATCTTCTTGAATGCATAAGATATTCAAATCTGGTGATAGTGATGCTAGAGGTTATTCATTTTTTAGTTCCAAACCTTGTTCTTCATCAGATGTTATGTGTGGCTTGTTGATCTTGTCTGCTTGTTGATGAGGCATAGAAGAAACTTCATCTACAAATCTTGGACCTATAATCTGTTCGGGCCTTGTATGGACTTCCTGCAACAGTGCACAGTATTTTTGCAGCAGTGTAGGTGAGGTAGATGAGGTGGGAAATGTAATAAAATTTTGCAGTTCAACACTATAAGCATATTATATTGCTTTATTATGGTTAGGGTGAGGGTTGGGTTGGACAGGAAATTGTGTTGGATACCAACGCATTTGATGAGATGATAGATGTGGTTGTAGTAGAGGATTGGTTTGTGAGGTTGATCTTGAAGGAACAAGTTTTGTTGCAACATGAGGGAGAGTGGCCATATGATTATAAGATAGGCCATTCCACCCTTGTGGATAACGTAGGTAAGAGTTAAATTGGGGCTGCAACAACTGCCATGGTGGAGGAGTATTCAATGATTGAGTATGAGAGTATGGAAATATAGGGATAGAGTTTTGAACCTTACATGTAGGCCACGGTTTCCATAGTTGTTGCAATAAATTTTTTGAAATTCCTATATATCTTTGATATGTTTCTTTTATCTTGGGTAAGGAGGGGAAGCAATCCATGGAATGCTTCAATTCACATATGCCACAAATTTTGAGACTATCCAAAGGACAATCGATTGCAACATGTTTCTTCTGGCACCGAGGGAAAACGGTTTCTTCAAATCCCTCATGCTTTTCCTTAAACTGTAAAACACCCAATTGTGAATTTAGTGAACCATTAATATCAGCATTAAAATTTTCAAATAAATTATTGATTTCAGCTCCTAAAACTCATGTTTTTGCAGCAAATTTAAAAAATATAGAGGAAAGTTCTTTATAATTCTTACCAATCTTGGAGTTTCCTCTTGAATACCTTATACATAACTCATAAACATCATCAAATGATAGCTGAAATACATCACATGTTCACCTCATATTTAATATTTCTAAATACTCATCTTGGATTCCTTTAAGTAGGGGTGTTCTAAAGGTCTCTTTCCCCAGTTGCCTTTGTTTGTATATTTGAAGGTTGTATTGAAAGTGTTCCATGTAGTCCTCTAGACTCTCTTCTTCTTCTTGTGTCATTCTAAATATGTCTTCATTGGCCCTACAATAATCTTGGTGCCTTTTCAAGAATACATGTTTCATGTCTTACCAAATTTGTATGTAATTCCCATCGAGGCTCATGAACCACTAGAGGGTTGTTCCTTTTAGAGTAAGGGGGAACACATTCAACTTTTGATCATTATTACAATAACCATATCCTATATAAATTGATTCAAATTGAAATTAAAATCCATCAAAGTCTTTGTTTGCCAAACCGTGAAAATTTGGTAGAGCAGATGGGGGAATGCTTTGCATTTGTACCACTCCTTCTAGATCTATGATAGGGAATTCAAAGATAAAAATGTCTTCATCTTTCTCACCTGCCATCTCTTCCAAACATATAAAAGTTTCTTCTTGTACTATCTTTAGGCTCCTCCTTCAAATGTTCCTGTCAACTTGTTAGTATAATGGGTGGTGCTTACAACACCACTAAGGGGAGTGATAAGATTTATGCTCCAAAAATCGAAAAATGAAATAAAATTGAATGCAAAGAAATAAAACATAGAATCAAAGAAAAATCAACAAACTGAAAATTAATCATGTAGCCTACATGTCCCGACCCTTATGAGGTCGATCCCGATACAATTTGTCAAACGATGTGTATTTCTTCACTATGTCTTACCACCCTGCACCTCGGGATCGGGAACACATATACCATGCTCTATTTTAAAAATGCATTTACAAAACAATGTCATATGTATTTTTGTAACATTGATAACTTCCTCGACAACGACGCCAAAATGTTGGGAAATTTAATTGTCTAATTAAATAAACAGTTGAAACTCCCAGAACATAAATTGTCACCCCAAGGAAGTCTTTTATTTCAAATATTTCGTGCAATATCTATGCAGGCTCAATTTCCTCTATTATTTATGCAATCAGTGAATTCAAACACTCATTGCAAACTTAAATCACACTCTGAAATGAAACACGCTACT
>LPNX010433060.1:4109-14880 GCA_001517045.1 Pseudotsuga menziesii | reverse complement strand
TATGCAAAATAGAAATAAATAAATGAGACCAATACATACCAGATTGAAGGGGGGCTGCCTCACCTAGTATGCATGGACAAAAAACTTACAGCCTTAAGAAGAAGTTTCACACGGTGCATATCCATCAGCACTTTGGTATTATTGAAATAAACTCAAAAATTACATCATTTCAGCTCTCTATTACAATATACCTATTCAATACAATCTCAGGACTCCCCTTCTCCTGATTGAAGAGGCATTATTTATACATCAAACCAGTTAAATAATGGCAAGTTCAAATCCCCAAATCATTGGGTTGTTCAAACAAATTATTGAGTTTAGAGAACCGGCCACAACTACAATTCTAAAAAAAATACCCTTTCAAAGAACCTCCGTTATCTCCCAATATGTGGATTAATTTGGAAAACATCATCATGTGAAGTTAATTGGGCCCGTGTTGAACAAAACCCATGTTCTGTATTTTTTAAATTATTTTTCATCTAACCCGCAAATTGAAACACAAATCAATATTATCTTATATGGCATGCGTTTTTGGTTGGGACCATTTGATCATGAGTTGGAGGCTGCCATGTCGGACTTGGGCATGAATTGAGATAACAAATCTACATAATCCATCCTAGGAATGAAACCATGTTGTGAATTTCCATGTGGAGACATGCTAACATGTCAACTTTGGATGTTGGAACCATAAGTGTTGCTACAATAAATTGATTTGTAAACCATCATCAATAAAATCATGCATAATAGTCTTTAATTCATTAAAAATAAAGGAAAATAATCATTATTAACCTCTAAAGCATCAATGCGAGTAATATGGTATTTTACGAGCAGTTACAGAAAATGGATGGAAAATGGAATGATAAATGAGAAATAATAGGAATTGATGAAATAAGTGTTGATAAGCGATGAAAATAGGGACAAATCAGTGACCCGACAACCTTCTTTGCCATGTTTTGATTTAAATCCTACGTTTGTTGATGATGTGGTCCTCTTGTCCTCCATGATCCATGGAGGATTACATATAAAACTTGATTCCTTATCTAGTTTTGTGATACTGATCAGTTGATAGATCAAGCAACCCACCACTCAAATCATGCCACATCACTATGAACTATCAATATCCACTTGTGCACCCCATCACCATGCCAAAACCACTAAAACAAACCTCTCTAGATGTGCTCTGAGGGTAGCATCTATAAGAAAATAAATATGTAAAAGAAGAAATCTCCTCTAGACACCTCAACAACCACCATGAACGCAACCCGTAATGTCATGGCTTTGAAAACAAAGGGATTGTACCCTAAGTACCTTTTTAAATGAGTACTCATGATAAGACTTACACTAGGCATCCCTCACAATCATAAACATTATAGCTAAGGTTCTATCTCATGATGGGTGCACCTATCACAACTTTAACGAAAATTTATTCTTGGTTTCACTTTTTTTCGTTCTCGTGCTCTAACTCAAATGCCAAAGGACTTCACCCATCGCAAGGATGAAGGATATTTATACTTCGTTGCAATTTTCGTCATTCACAAGTTCAAACTAAGATATCAATGAGTTTATGACCCCTTCTTTGAAGCTACACGGCCCTTTTTTTATATTGGATTGATTGCTTTCGGTTCTTGTAGAGGATAAGTGTCAACATGCTCCTCAGTGTCCAACGCAACCTTTATGGGAAGAAATATGATCACTGTAGTGAATGATGTTCTTTTTTACAAGAGACATATCATAATTTACATTATTGTTTTCACAAGTGAGATTCATCTTGAGTTAAATTGATATGGAAACCTATGTGATTTTAATGTACTTGATGTGTGTTTTGGACTTCTAAACAGATTCCATCATTAGGAGGAATTGTGAGAAGATGGGAGGCACCATCCTTCATAAAGGAGTAATGACTATTGGATCACCTGGGAGATCAAGAGTCAATACTTAGTTCCTCATTATTTCTTAATTTCCTAATGAGAGGTTTCCAAAGATCACTGAGAACTAAACCATCATCTCTATTAAAATTATTTGGGTGCTTTTCAATTTCCACTTCCTTTCGGATGCATCTCTTACTGTAATGCTCTTCAATGGCTATGACCTTGGCATTTTCAACGCAAATATAATGGTTACTCTTGATGCAGTGTTCAGCCACTGCTAAGATTTTTATTTTGTTGTGCAATATGTTTAAATAGTGTTCTTTCAATATTACCTTTATGGAGCGACTGGTCTCACCAATGTATAGTTTTCCACGAGAACGGGAAATAGAGTAGACCCCCTTTTTTAGCTTTGAATCCAACAGATCTTTTGTTTTCTCTAGTAAATTTTTCAATGAGTTCGAAGGAGAGAAGGTGGTCCTGATATGTTTTTTCCACAATACTTTGGATATCCCATCAGTAGTTCCTTGAATATATGGTAGGAATATCACACAGGTTTCCATATCAATTTAACTCAAGAAGAGACATACCCTCACAAAATGAATGTGTCCTCCTTGGAGATTGTAGTCAACATTTGCAGCTATGTTTGCTTGGGTGTAGCTACCTTTTGGTGCTAAAAAGCATAGTGAAAAAAAACAGAAGAGTATAAACGAGCAGGAATGGATGCAATCTTCCTCAAATAAACTTCTAAGTTGCAATTTAACAAGCATATATACCTCTGCACTCTCGAACAGTGAGTCTCTTATTTTCTCAAGTGAATGCAACCTCTTCTAAGCAGATTGGTCTTCTCTAAATGTCCATGCAGATCCTCAAAAAATTATTCAACCACCACAAGTCTCATGGCCATCTCATGATGAAGAACATAGCCCCCCTCATACAGTTGTTTGGCCACTTAACCACCAAAATGACCCTCAAAGACAAAACGCCCATTAGGGCGCCTCCACAAATGCTATAAGTCATTTTATATTCATGGCTACAAAAGCAATTGGGCTTGCTTATATACTTCCTCGTTGACTCTCAACTTGAGGATAAATTTCTTCACCCTTCATAGATGTGATCATGACAAGGCTTATATTTCTTCCCTTGCAAGCTTCAACTCAAAAAGTGGAAGGGATTTTCCCTTTACGGTCATGATAGAAATTAGACTTTATCTGGCTAGATTGCACTCAAGGGTGAAAAGGGTGGCTATGCTTTGTAAGAAAAACAGTGGTGGCTATATATTGTTTTTTTTAATATATATATATATATATATTTATTTATTTATTTATTTATTTATTTATTGTGAGTGTGTGTTTTGGGTAGTATAATATATGCTATGTTATGTGATATTATATGGTATATGAATGGCTTATTATAATATAGTATAATGTTGCATTGTTATATTGTATAGTTTTAATATGGTATTATGTAAGATTATAATACATGTTTTTTAATAATATAAAATTTGTATATTCTAAATTTCTATATATTATAAGCTTTTAATACATATTTTATTGATCAAATTAAATGGTTATGGGGATATTGGTCAACGTAGCATGGCCAAGATTGAGTTCATGTAAATTGAGTCTATAATTTTGAGTGCACATGAAACACACATGATAAAGATAATATTGCACTTACAGAAGAGGCTTGAGTTCAGAAACACATCCACCAACAATATCTAAAGTTGTAGAGACCTCACTAGATGTCTTGAAAGAAGAAGATGTTGTCGAGATGTGACACAATGGGTCTCTCATGAATCCATCTACAGTGTTACAATTTACTAAATGTTAACACTACATTTGAATTTAGAGACCCTCCCTAGGGGGATCTTTGAATGCATATGTAGTGTTAAAATTTAGTAAGTCATACAAATTCATTATCAAAACTAGAATAAACTAGAATTTTCCATTGTTGAATGACACAATTAACGTCACTCGAGTCTCTAAATCCATCTAATTTTTTACAATTTACTAAATTTTAACATTGCAGATAGATTCATTCATTGCTAAACTTGTAATTTTCCATTAACAAGGTCTCTAAACTAAAAATCACTTAACATGAAAGATTAATTCATATTTATAGCCATTGTTAGTTAGTCATATTGTATTCTTGTGACTAAATTAGTTGTTTACATTAGTCATTTCTATTTTAGTCACTTGTTATCATGTCATATATTTTATCTCATGACTTTAGTCGCTTATCTTAGTTGTTTTTAGTTGGCTCACTAAAAATTGCTTAATTTTGGTCATTTATCCCTTGAAAAAACTATGGTGACTAACGTTTTTAGTCACCTAGTCACTTATCTCTCATTTTGCACTAGTGAGTTCAGGTTGCTTATATAATGTCATGCTTGGATGTGCATATGACCTTCTATTCAGGATTCGTGGATGGTGCTAATAGACATATCTTAAATTTTGCATTAGTGGCTTGGGTAATTTATTCCCTGTCGATGAATTAAAAAGCCGAGGTGGAACCTGTCTAGGTCCTGCAACTAACAATCTCACTAAATATCACACGGTTATTGGATTATTGGCTGATTATTTATCTAATGATGCGAATCAAATTGTCATCTATTAGGATTCAGAACTAGTAGTTTCCCAGTTAAATTATACCTATGTTATTCTGAGTCTGGTACTTCTTTGTCTCTTTCGGAGGGTTCGATTTCTTGAAAGGTCATTCGAATTTATTTGATACCAACATATTTCAAGGTAAATGAATAAAATTGTCGATTCGTTAGCTAGTTACATTTTAAATTGGTACATTGATCATTCCTAGATATTCAATAAAATAACACATGTATATAATGCATGTAAATAAATAGCCTTAAAATGGTATCCATGTGCATTATAAACTTGTAAAAAGTTGTTTTTATATTAAGCATAGAAAGCATTTCACAAAAATGAGAGTACTGAGGCAAAGAACTGAATCTCATATATTTTAGTATACTAAGCTGAAAAAAATGAAGCTCATGGATTTTAGTACAATACTATATGCAAACATGATTACTACCGGTGCTCATGATAGCACATAATGGCTCGAGCCACTCAACGAAGCAATCGGCCAAAATGACCAGAGACTTTAGTCATATGGCATTGATAACACTGAGGTAAGTCATTTATGGATATGTCTAGAATGTCCACAGTCAATTGTTGGAGGTTCTCCTCAATCTCTTTAAGTTCTTCCTTGGCCTCTAGGTTTCGGATTGCTACTACTCTGTTAGCTCCTTGACTCTTAATGGGAGAAGACCCGGCTAGCCACGATGTCCAATGTATGCAAAATAGAGTATAAATTCTTAGTACAACAACAACACACAAAAGACGAAATACTGTAAAAACTTAAAAAGAGAGAATTCTTCTTACCTGGTGTTGGTTGTGGATTTTGATCTTCCATATCCAGAGATGTTATTATGCGGTCATGTTTGTACCCCAATTTTACTATACACTCATCCCAACAGGGGTTGTGGCGATACATCATCCCTCTTGCATGGGCCCAAGGGGGGCCACCACCCCCCACGGCTAGGGGTTCAGGGGTGAAGCCCCCGAAAGAAATGTTTGGTATGTTTGTTGGCCAAGATTTTATGGGCCCATGGTATTGGGTGACTTGTGGTATTTTCCCATGGTAATTCCTCTATAAAAAGAAAACATTTTAATATGTCTATGAATTGTATTGTAACATTGTAAAACAATCTATGTGATTTTTTTAGAGAGACTGTGAGAGAGTAAAGAGGAAGTGCAGCGAGATTTTTGCAAGTTGTATCCCTTCATTTTGTTGGATGATATAATAATAAAGGACTGGCAATTTCTATGTAGACATATCCCATCTTGGATGAACCGCACTATATTTGTGTCTCTCTTGTAATGTGTTTTAATATTTACATCTTGTTTATTGTTATTGCTATTTCTTTGCGATCACGTTTTTTTAACAATCAGTATCAGATCCAAAAGCTCTATTTGGATGGTAAACACACAAGAAAGAAGGGTTCCTAGTTCGAGTGGAGCAATGGCAGAAGAAGGAAAATTTGGGGTCAAGAAATCTAACAACCAAAACTACTAGTTATAGAAGATGCAAAAGGAGGATTATTTGTACCAAAAGGACCTATACCTATCTTTGTGCAGAAAAACAAAACAGCCAGCGACTATTAAGGACGAACAATGTGAGGTTCATGAACAACATGGTTGTTCTTGGCTTTGTCGATGGCTTTCAATATTTCGAAAGAAAATACAATGGAGGGTGTGATGAGCGCAATGGTTAAGCTCTATGAAAAACCCTCACTTTCAATAAGGTATTTTTTATAAAGTGTTTATTTAATATGAAGATGTCACAAGGTGGATTTGTTGTTGACCATTTAAATGAATTTAATACGATTACTAGTCAGCTAAGTTCTGTAAAAGTGAACTTTGATAATGAGGTTAGGTCTCTTTTAATCTTATTCTCATTGCCAAAAATATAGAATGGTTTGGTCATGGTTGTAAGTAACTATTTCCCTGGTTCATACATTCATAAATTTGATGATGTCATCGATGTTATTCTTAGCGAGGAAATGTGAAGAAAAAGCATAAGTGAGACATCAGGTAATTTGTAGAACACAAAGAGCATGGGAAGACAAAGGGGGAGAGGAAGGAGCCCAAGCAATTGCAACAAGTCTATAAAGGGAAGATCCAAGTCCGGAATGCAAAAGATAGAGTTTTGAAACTGTGGTAAGAGAGGACATATGAAGGACTATAGAGCTCCAAAGAATAAAGGATACAGGAAGTAGGATACTACTCACGAAGCAAATGTAGCAGGTGATGCGTTACAAGATGCTTTGATTCTTGCAATAATACTAGTGATTACACGATAGTAGATTCAGAGGCTTCATGTCATGCTACACCCCATAGGAAATTCTTTTATGATTATGTTCCTGGTGATTTTGGACATCTTTTATTAGGGGATGATGAACCATGTAAAATTGTTGGAATGGGTAAGGTACAGATTAAGCTAAATAATGGAAATGAATTGCTGCTAAAATATGTAAGGCATATTCCTACTATAAAAAGAAATCTGATCTCAACAGGGCAGTCGGGAGATAGTGGTTGTTTGTCTACGTTTAGAAAAATGTGGTGGAAGATCACTAAAGGAGCACTGGTAATATAAACAGGAGATAGGATAGGTACGTTGTGTTTATGTCCTCATAATATTGATTATTATATATTTCTATCTTCCACGGAAATGGGTGTAGCATTATAGCATCATAGGCTTGGCCACATGAGTGAGAAGGCTATGCAAATTTTTCTCTCAAGGAAATTGCTTCTATATCTAAAGCAGGTAAGTTTGGAATTCTGTGAGAACTGTGTTTATGGAAAACAAAAGAGAGTTAAATTCTCAGGGTTGGGAAATAGAAGAAGAGTGAAAAGTTATATTTTACGCATACATATGTATGGGGACTGTCTCAGGTACAATCTCTTGGTGGCTCTCGTTATTATGTTTATTTTATTGATGATGCAACTAGAAAAACTTGAGTTTATTGCATTAGACATAAATCTAATGTGTTTGCTACTTTTAGGAAGTGGAAATGAGAATGAGACGGGAAAAAGGTTGAAATGTCTCAGATCTGATAATGGAGATGAATACTGCAACAAGGATTTTGATAGTTACTGTTCATATAATGGGATTCACAGAGAAAAGATAGTCCTTGAAATGCCACAAGAAAATGGTTTGTCAGAAAGGATGAATAGGATGACCATGGAGCGTGCAAGGTGTATGAGATTGCATGTAGTGTTGCCCTTATAGTTTTGGGATGATGTTGTAGATATTGTTGTTTATTTAATAAATAGAGGGCCTTCAAGTGCTTTAGATGGTCAAATTCCAAAGGAGGCATGGATAGGTAAAAAGGAAAACTACTCAGTTCTCATAACTTTTGGTTGTGAAGCGGTTGTCCATATTGATAAAAAAAAATTAACAAAGCTTGATGCTAAATCCAAGAAATGCACCTTTATTGGATACGAGGTTGATGATTTTGGTTATCGCTTATGGGATTATGAAAATTACAAAATCATTAAAAGTAGAGATGCAATATTCAATGAAAAGGTTATGTACAAAGATCAGTTGCAGGGGAAGAAAGAGGAAAAGGAAAACATGGAATACGTAGTGCTAGATGAAATCTAAGAAAATGAAGTTCCAAAGGTACCATAAAATCAAGAGCAGCAGTAGGTACCTCAAAATCCTACAAATGTAAGAAGACATGCCAAGTTAAGTAGACCCCTTGAATGATTCTCTCCTTCATTGTATTAATTATTGATGACTGGTTTTGGTGAACCAGAATGTTATGAAGAACCAATGCAGGTGGAAACTAGAAAGAAGTAGGAGAAAGGCATGGATGAGGAGATGGACTCATTAATAAGAAACCAGACTTGGGATCTAGCTGATTTGTCTTCCGGTACAAGAGCATTGCATAATAAATGGGTTTACAGGATGAAGGAAGAATATGGAGGAAAGAAGTGGTACAAGGCCGAGCTTGTTGTAAAGGAGTTTTCACAAAATAAAGGCATATATTTTCATGGAATATTTTCTCCTGTTGTTAAAATGACTTCAATAAGGACTATTTTAATTCTAGTCACGGTAGAAGATTTGCATCTTGAACAGTTAGATGTAAAAACAACCATTCTCCTTAGGGATTTGGAGGAAGAGACTTATATGCAGCAGCCACAAGGGTATGAGGTCAAAGGGAAGGACAATTTGGTTTGCAGGTTGAAGAAGAGCTTGTATGGCCTACAACAAGCTCAAAGACAGTGGTATTTAAAATTTATTGATTTTATGACAGAACAGGGTTATAGTAGATGCCATTTTGACCATTGTGTTTATTTCAAGAGACTAAATAATGGAAGATATATTATCTTGTTATTGTATATGGATGGCATGTTTGATGCAAGGTCTAACATGCAGGATATAAATGTGCTCAAAAGGAAACTAGATAAATCATTTGCGATGAAGAATTTGGGTATTACAAAGAAAATCCTTGGTATGAGAATAACAAGAGACAGTAAAAATCCCAAATGGACATTGCCTCAAGGTGAGTACATAGAAAAGGTGTTGGAGAGGTTTAGAATACATAATGAAAAACCATTTAGTACACCTTTGGCCATCCATTTCAAACTAAGTAAGGAGAGGTGTCCCAGGACATAGGAAGAGATAGAATACATGTCCAAGATTTCCTATTCATCAGCAGTTGGCAGGTTGATGTATGTCATGGTGTGCACAAGACCAAATATTGCACATGTAGTGGGAGTTGGGAGCAGGTATATGAACAATCCAGGTAAAGAGCATTGGAAAACACTACAGTGGGTTCTCAGGTATTTGAGAGGTACCACTTCTCATGCATTATGTTTTGGAGGTTCGGACATTGTTCTACATGGATATGTTGATGCAGATATGCGAGGTGATAAAGAGAGTAGAAGGAGCACCATAGGGTATGTTTTTATTGTAGGTGTAATAGTAGTAAGTTGGATTTCGAAACTACAAAAGGTTGTTTCACTTTCAACAAATGAATCAAAGTATGTTGTTGCTATAGAAACTTGTAAAGAGATGATTTGGTTACAAAGGTTCATGGAATAATTGGGTAAGAAGAAGGAGAATAGAAGGCTGTAGAATGACACTCATAGTTTCATTCATATTTCAAAGAACTCATCCTTTCATTCAAACAATAAACATATATATCTCAAGTACCATTTCATAAGATATGTTCAGAAAAATGAATGTTTAAAGTTGGGAAAGATACATACTAGCCAGAATCCTGTAAACATGTTGACAAAGGTAGTAACCAGAGAGAAACAGAGTTCCTACTCGATTTCAGATGGCCTTCAAGCATGAAGGTGAAGAAGAGAAATTTTCCAAGTCCAAGGTTCACAGCATAGTCTAGGAAGTGAACCAACTGTGGAGTTGTCGTGATCAGTATCCAAGTGGGCGATTGTTGGTTGTGGAGCCTAATCTTCCAGATTCAGATATGTTATTATTAATCCCTATTTGTACCCTAGTTTTACCATACACTCATCCCAACAGGGAGTGCGGGGGGGCATCATCCCCCTGCAAGGATTTAGGGGGGACCATCCCCCTCAGCTAGAGATTCTAGGGTCTAGCGAGGGTTTGGGGGAAAATCTCCCGAAAGAAATTTTTGGAATGTTTGTTGGCCAACATTTTACGGGATCATGGTATTGGGTGACACATGGTATTTCCCCATGGTAACTCCCCAGTAAAAGGAAATAATTTTAATACGACTATGTATTGTATTGTAGCATTGTAAAATAATATTTATGATTGTGTGAGAGAGATTGTTACAGAGTGAAGAGGAGGTGCAGGGAGGTTGCTACAGGTTGTATCCCTTCATTTTGTTGGACGATGTAGTGATAAAGGACTAGAAAATTCCATGTGGAGGATATAATAATAAAGGACGATATAGATTGCAATCCTCTTTTTCTAACACCTATATCACCCCACCGATCTCCCTTAGGAAGTGGTAGGTCTGGATCACCTATGAAGTCAGTACCCATGTATACAAAGTCCTCAATCATGAGCAGTTGGCCATTTACCCATCTGGAAAATACAGGCCCATAGGTGATTATTGGTCCACCACCACCATGTTGATCCATTGCCTCAACCCACTTTAGAATGCACGGATCTCATGGCTCAAGATCACTGAGAGACACCCGTGGATGAAGTAGAGGGAAATGTTTTAGGAAGAAAGACACTACAATGGCATCATAACCAAATTGTTTCAACTCTCCCCTCCAGCATTTTGTCAGTTGTCCTTTTAAACTTACCAAAAGGCCCTCACACTAGTTAAACATTATGGGAGCGATGCACTCTAGGGAATAAAGCATGTGATCTATAGT
>LPNX010433058.1:6753-19100 GCA_001517045.1 Pseudotsuga menziesii | reverse complement strand
TTTCGTCAAAACTAGTTACAAAGTTAATGGCAATGTCGGGAACATTGCAACCACATCGCTCTTGTTTATTACTTGTAATAGATGCATCATTTATCTTGCCATATTATCCATTTTTAAAGTTGCAAGAACATATACATTGAATATGACAATTAATTGGTGAACCTTTTAGAAAAAAACCATGAGGAGGTCAATTTTGAGGAACCATGGAGTCATAAAAAAGGCTTACTTTCCCTCATAACCAAGGCCTCCCTTTAAATAATTTTTATAATTATTTAATTTGAACAATTAAAACACTTTTTAAGCATAAATATACCTTACATTGGTGGGTTCAAGTCAAATAAATCCAATGATGTAGATCTCTTGTGTAGGGACAAACCCCATTGAAGTGGCATATTACTATAAATTTTTGATATTATATAGGAAAACAATAACATATGCATGAGATACTTATAGTGTCGAAACTTCATCATATATGTTTATTAAATAAGAGCTTGACAAAGTAGTTAATTGACTTATCTTAGGATAGGGTTCGATTTTATCTGGAAACTGGTACTTCATCATATATGTTCATTAAATAAGAGCTTGACAAAGTAGTGAATTGACTTACTTTAAGTTGTTGGTGTGTCTATTTTAAGTTCTTGTGTTGGCTCTATTGTGGTGATACCATGATACTAATACTCGCGNATGTTCATTAAATAAGAGCTTGACAAAGTAGTGAATTGACTTACTTTAAGTTGTTGGTGTGTCTATTTTAAGTTCTTGTGTTGGCTCTATTGTGGTGATACCATGATACTGATACTCGCGTTCATAGTTTTTCTAACCTTTAAAAATTTAAACAGTTTCTGTAAGAAGCTTTCTCAATGCAAAAGTATTTTTTGAGAAACCATGATCTTTGTTTTCCTTTAAGTACTGTTAGAACTAGGCTTAAAGCCTATCCAATGAAGAGGATTTTATTGAAGCATGATAACTCTTGTTATGTTTTTATTTTTAAGGACTTGAGGCCCTTCGGAAGGAACTGAGCTCTTCACATCTTGTTTTTTGGTCAAGGGGCAACATACTTAGTGCCCAGTAAAATTCCCTTCGAAAGGAACTGAGCTCTGGACATATTATTTTTGGTCAAGGGGCAACATACTTAGTGCCCAATAAAATGCCTATTGACAAACACGATGTCTTCAAAATATGTCTTTAACTCATCTACATTTTTGAAGTGTTGTTATTTTGATCAGCGCTCTGACATATAGTTCATAACTTGTTTTTCACATCTTGGAAGCATCTTCAAGTTGATCAAATTCAAACGAGATGAGAGTGGGGAATAGAATCCCAAGGAGATTAATACACTAATTTCTAGATTGTCAAAACTCAGGACATTTATGGCATCAACAAGCTTAGGGAACAGTGGAGGTGTGGAAAGCTCAAGGACAATCAACAGGTTGAAAAGGCCAGTGAACACTGTTGATTGCCTTGGTAGAGAGACACTTGATACGAGGATAAGAACAACAAATTGGATGTTGATGATGAGAAAGTAAGCTAATATTTTTTTTGTTTTAAGAGGAATATTTGCATTTGAAGCAAGAAATGAAAGGAGGCATTTATTGTATGCTTGTTTCCTGTTTTCATGGAAGGACTTTTTATATATGATTCTTCCGTGACATGTCAATGTAAATCAATTGCAGGATATTAAGACAGCTATTGTTGATGGTATGGGTGCAGAGTCAGGACACATCATAGCTACAATCATAGGTGGCAAAAATGGCAAGCCTAAACAGGTTTACCTATATTGTGTTCACAATGAGAATTCATTAGGTCACAACCAAGAATCTAAGTGAATAGTTTCTTTATGGAATTTTTTTCCAATTGTTTATTTATTCTTTTACTGACTTGACAAACCATCATTTACATTATGGAACATGTGCTTGGAACAGGGTGTTTTGGTGTTGTCTTTCAGGTCATAATTGACTTCTTTGTAGAATGCATGTGGGGTATCATGTCAATTTACTAGGTAGAAATATAAAGGGGTATAAAAAATGTAAATGAAAAAACAGATTCATGCAATACATAGTGAAAATTGGGATTTTTTTAAATTGGGAAGGCATATTGGGAGGGGGTTAAACAAAACGATTTTGGGAGGTATTTTCCAATAGTTTTTGAAAATAGGGGTATTGTTTCATATGCCACGAACGAACGTGCTATGGCATGGTTTCATAGCCAGTTGAAACTGTTGTAGTTTATTTTGGCCTTTAGCAAATAATAGAAATCCAGTAGAATTCCTCTCAATTAAAAACGTTTGGACATGTTTTGTTATGGTGGGAGAGGTAATAGATGCCTTGTGGTTGGGAAAAAATCCCATGGTAGCAAAATTGGAGCAGCAAGGGAACAATGTATGAAATGGCAATACCTTTGGCAAGAACAAGTCAAAATTGTTCAAGAATACATGTCTGGATTCTGCAAGCAAGCAATCATGTTGGGTATCACTTTGAAAGAACCTAGAGTAGTAATGAAGTACCTTGGAGGCCTATTCAACCATCTTTGAAGGAAATTACAACTGCTAAGTGTGAAAATCATAGATGAAGGGAGCAAGAATTCTCTTTACATCAACTGGACTTCAAAGAGGGGCAAAAGTAAAACAGCCAAGAAGAGACCAACAAAACCAGTGGAAAGAAGATTGCAACCACAACCCAAAACGGAAACTATCCAAAGAAACATTGCAAACACTACGATTTGGATGGGCACACAGATGAGAAGTGAAGGAGGCCTCATCTAAAACAACATCCAAAATGGTACAAATCCAAGAAAAGAGAAATGACAACTATCAAGATAGAAGAAATAGTGGTAGACATTACACAACACCTCCACTATGGATGAAACCATGGTTTGCACCACATTGCTACAACCAAGAGCAAGTAGACACAAAAATTTATTATTCCAAATCAAAATTCAAGAAAAGGGACAAAAGGTAAATCCTTTGCTTGACAATGGTTCTCAATGTGATTTAATTTCTGAAACCTTAGTTGATGAGCTTGGGTTTAGAAACTTTTGATGTATCACGGCCATGTTCATTGGGATGGGTAAAATAGAAATGTGTAATGAGAATCACTAGGATGTGTAAGGTCAGGTTTGCCATTAATGTTGAATACGCTGATGAAATAAAATGTGAAGTTGTCCTACTAGATGCATGTGAAGTTGTGAAGTGATGTTTGGCTGCCCATATTTGTGGAATAGGGATAAAAAAAATACAGAAAAGAAAGCAAATGTCATTTGGTCGAGGTGGTAAGGACTACCTCATCAAAGCACATAAATGGAGAGAAAGAATATCCCTTTTAGCATCCAAACAAGAGAAAACACTAATGCTGATCGTGACATGCAAAAGCAAACATCTTATCTAATTGATGGAATAATGGACTTGGAGAGACAAATGGAAGCCATGTGCTTCCATTATTGCCACCAATAAGCTTTTGGGGACTAAAATCCTCCCACTAGGGAGGCCTAATCCAAAAAAGATAATGAAAAATGAAATGGTTTGTTAAATGGTTTTTATGTTTGTGTTAAAATTACTATTTAATGACTAAGTAAGGTAGAATTAAATTCTCAGGCATGCTATAGAAATTTCTAAAACTCAGGTTTGTTGCACAAATTTCTAAAATGTTGGCATGTTGCAAAAATATCTAACTGGACCCTTAGTTTCTCTATGACGTAATGGTGAAGGTATGAAATGTTCACTATTCTTAATAGAATTCAATGTACAGCTAGGAGATTGTAATTGCTCCTTAGAAACCATAGCTATAACCATTGATTGAAAGGTTGTTTCATGAATAATTGAAGGCCACATCCAGTGTGGTGACTGTGCCAATTATGGGGAAGTGTTACTCATTGGAGTAGCTAACAAATAGGCAGGTGGTTTTCATGGGAGGTCACCTAAAATACTCATGACAAGGGTGCACCAGTCACACTCAATAAAAGGGAATTTGAATAATAGTCAACATTGGACATAGAATTTGAAGAAGCTATGGGCCACAATGGGATTTGGAAAGCCAATAAACTCTGGATACAAAGAGTTCGATACAAAATTCAAATGGTCAATATACCGTATATAAAATTGCTCAACAAAGGAAAATTCTGGTGGGTGTTATAGTGGATTTCACCCCTCCAGGTGAATCACACTTTGTATGGCCTTCCCCTATCCCGCTGTAGACTCTTTTGACCCCATGGACCATATTTTATCCTTTGATGTTTCCTTGATCATCCCTAAAACTATATAAAAAATTATATACGCGGCCTTTTACCTGATAACCGCGTACATATGCGGGTTTGACCCCGATAACCGCGTACGTCGGGATGTGTGCATAATCCAAATCCTTTTAGAGTTTTCCTTGACTTGGATCCAACTCATTTGCTCCTGGCATTCCATATGCCTTGAGATCACTCGCATTCGACCCTTCAATATCCCTTGTGAAGCTATATAAGGAACCCCTTGGTACATTGAAGGCATATAGAGAGATTGAGAGCAACGAAACTATAGTCCATTGTTTCCAGAACTATACTTGAGTCTGCATCCCTTTGTCCCTTTGGAGCACTTTGGTGTTCTTCCCAAGCTTGCCTTTGCTAGTGAGCTTGCTATCGAGAGATGGAGGATTGAGGTGGTGGAGGCACAAGTGGGGGATTCAGTTTCTCCGATTCGTAGACGTGCTGTCAGAGGTTGTATCTATCTTGTAATCTCTGATTTATATTAATAAGAACTATCTTTCCTTGTCCAATGATGTGTATTTGATTGAATATTGTATCCATTGGAATATGTCAAATGATTTTACATTATTGATTATATATGCTAGAATAGATCTAACACCATGATATATAGTATGCTTGTATTGTTTACTTGTTGTTGAGGAAGTATTATATCAATTCAAGCTAAAGATTGGAAAGCTCAACGGGGATCTACTTCAACCGTATGGAATAAGGTACGAGGTCTGATCCTTTAGTGTTAGACATTTTATTTCTATTGCATATTGGGAAAGATTGATTTCTTGAGTCATAGCTGTCTGTTGTGGTACCCCAAGCCATAGGAATTTCTCTCTATAATAGAATTCTTTTACCACCCGCTAACCAGCAAGTACCATCCTTCTGAGTTTCACACATCACATGAGCCTGAACCAGATCAAAATTTAAAGGCTTGAGTCTGAGCCCAGATCTGCCAGCTCAACGATCTTTGGCATGTCACCTGCATCTGCTCAATCTTTCCCATGCTCACCATCTGTACAGGCACCTTCATCCAATCTTGTGTGATTAATTCCAAGCGGAGGATTCGCCACTTCAACATCCCACCACCTTGACCATGAAGAATGAACGTCATCTTATGCATGTCTTGTCACGTGGATTTTCGACAGTGATCCCGAGCTAATGGGTGAGCCAGGTGCTAAGGGGAGGTTTGCATGTGGTGAGGTGGGTGATTTAATGATTTCACCTCTGTCTTGTCTCAGGGGATGATCAGGGTTGGCCCCACCATCTTTGCTAGCTGCAACCTTCTTGCACTTCTCCCACAACCTATTGTCCATCTTGGCCACGTGGCCTTCTGCATGGAACGAGCTTGCCTTCCCCACCCCTTCGTTCACTAGAATGTTAGCCACCTTATTCATTGACCTCTTAATGTGAGAAAATCCCAGCGTGAGGGTGCTCCTGAGTCTTTGTCCGAGCGTTGAGAGCCGTCCTTCCCACATCTAGTTATGTGATACCTGGTTTATTGTCGCACCATGCATTATTCTTTTGGCTAGGTTGATTATCACCATTGAGTCCCCCTCAACTATCAACGAATTTCTCTGGTTCTGAATCACCCAAGAAACACCATTTATCAGTCCATCCAACTCCACCAAGTTATTGGTGCATGAACCTAAGCTTCCCGAGTAAAGACTTAGAATTCTGCCATGGGAATCCCTAATTACTCCACCAAATCTAGCAAGGCCAGGGTTTCCCTTGGCTGTCCCGTCAAAATTCAATTTGAAGGCACCAGACGGAGGTTTCTGCCAGAATTCCATGATGATCATTTGCGGGATCGATTTGCAAAAGCGCGCATTATTCAGAGGTAATTGGTTTATTCTCCATTCTTTTAGAATTTGTTTTTCCGTTGCATCTACTTACAGGTATTCTGACGACCAAGATGAGAGAGTTATGGTTTCTTTTATATGTTCATCCAGGGTTTCCCATAATTCTTCTGCCCTTCAATTCCTGTTTTCAAATATTTTAAGGTTACGGGTCTTCCATATCTCCCAGACCACGAATCCTGGGAACATGTCCCATATTCTGTTCAAAATCTTATTATTGAATTTTTTTTGGGCCATTCTACTATAGTAATATTAGGTCGGCCTAAGTTCTTGGAATTGAGTTTGAATAATCTGCTTCCTTTGTCCCAAATATTAGAAGCAACTGGACATTCATCAAACAGGTGATTGATAGTTTCATTACATTTTTCACATAAGCTGCATCTCGAAGGACCTACTAAACTTTGTCTTTGAATGTTATCCCAGGTTAGGATCCTTCTTTTGAGAACAAGCCAAAAGAAGGCTGTCATTTTGGGCCACCAATTCTATCCCCATATTTTCATCCACTTAACTTCTTTTTCCTGTCTATATGTTTCATTCATAACCCCAATAGCCTCTTTAATGTTGAACCTTCCCAGGTTGGAATACCCCCACCTGATTTTATCCTGCCCCTCGTGCCATGGGAATCTTCTGGAGCATAGGTATGTGTAAAAGTTTTCAATGTCCTCCATATGTGTCAGACTTTGCCACCATTCTTTACTTTTCCATATCCTGAAAACCTTGTCAGAGGATTCAAGGTCCCAGAATTCCTTTACTGACTGAAGTTGGTGGAGCTAGGGATGCTTTTTCGACAGAATCGGGATATCCTCTCGAATATCTATGCTCTGGTCTTCGTTCCATGCCTCACTGACGAATCTTGGCGAATTACCATCTCTAACCTCCCAAAAGCTATGTCTTTGGATGAGATCACGGTTTTCTTGGGCTGCCTTCCATCTACTGGATCCTAGTAGGTTCTCACCGAATCTTATTAGCGTTTTTTTTGGCCATTGGTGGGCATATTTGGCGTGTTAGAGCTTCGCCCATGGTTCCTCCTCATATGTTATCCACTTCGACCAAATTTTATTTCCCATGGCTTTGTTGGAGTCTAATGAATCACGCAAACCCAGACCTCCCACATTTTTGGGTGTGCAGATCATTTTCCAATCTATTAAGGCCCACTTTCTATGACAGTCATCCCCCCTAGAGAAATTTCCTTTGTAAATTCCTTATTTGCTTAATCACCAATTTTGGGGTTGCCAGAACCGAGAACATGTACAAAGGCATCGCGTATAGTACAGACTTCACCAAAATGAGTCTACTTGAGAAACTTAGGGCTCAGAAGGTCCATAGGCTGAGTTTCTATCTAATCTTGTCCAGAAGGTCCTTCCACGAGACCTGTCTGATGGTCGATTTAGCTAGCAGATCTCATAAGTATTTGGAAGGTAGCCGGCCCTCCGAGAAGCCTAGAATTCTCAAAATATTCTTTCTCATTATTTTTGGAGTATTAAAGAAGTACACTTGAGATTTGGTATTATTGATCTCTAGACCACTAGCCTCCAAAAAGGTGTCCAACCCCTCCTTGATTTCGTAAGCCTCTTTAACTGTTGATGGCCCCATGAGCATGGTATCATCGACAAAATGTTGATGAGTTTGCAGCTCCAGATCCTCTGCGATTGTTAGAAATCTAATCTTGTTTTCCATTCGAAGGTTCTTGAGCATTCTGCCCAAACCTTTCGCAACTATAATGAACAGAAAAGGGGATAAAGGGTCTCCTTGTCTGATACCTTGAGAACTTTTGAAGGGCACCACAAGTGAACCATTAACCAAAATAGAGAAGAAGGCTGAGGATACCAAGTTCATGACCCATCTGGTCCATTGATCCAAGAATCCGAACACCCTGAGCATACCTGCTAAGAATTTCCAATTTAGTTTTTCATAAGCTTTAAACAAGTCTAATTTAAGGAGCATACCTAGAATTTTCTCGATTTTGACCGAATGAATTGATTCGTGGATGAGGATGATACCATCCAAAATTTGTCTTCCTTCCACAAACCGTGCTTGATCTAGAGAGATAATGAGAGGCAGCAAAGGGTGAAGTCTATTAGCAATGGCTTTAGTTATAATTTTGTAGATGAAATTACATAGAGTTATCGGTCTTAACTTCCCTGGGTCCTTAGTTCTTGACTCTTTGGGTATAAGTGTCAGGAAAGTCACATTTAGTGCATTCAGGATATTACCTGATTTTCTGGAGTCCACCACAAGAGCCCATACCTCCTCTTTTAGCCAGTCCCAACCTGCATGGAAACAATTTGTAGTAAATCCATTTAGCCTAGGTGCTTTATCTTTCACCATCTGCTTGACCACTTCCTCTACTTCTTTTATTTCTATAGGGTTCATTAGGAGAATATTGTGTTCATTCGTAATAACTTGTGGAATATGCCTCAGAACTTCTCTTTGAGAGGCTTCTTGGTCTTCGTCCGGTTCCTCTAGGAGGTTAGAGAAAAAGGAATTTACCAATCCATATCTTCCTGGGATTCAACAATATTGCCTTCTTTAGTTTGCAGTCTTATCAATATGTTGCTTTGCCTATGATTTATAGTTGATTTATGAAAGAAAATAGTGTTTCTCTCTCCTTCCTAAAGCCATTTAACTCTGGCTTTCTGTCTCCAGTATATCTCCTCCTGTTGTTCACGTTGGCTGAACTCCTGTAGCAACAAGCGTTCCTTCTCTCTGATCTCTGGCGAGAAACCGGACTACATACCTTGATTTTGAACTTCTTTGATTTTTCAATCAAGCTTCACTTTTTCCCAAAAAATATTACCAAACGATTCTTTATTCCACTTTTTAATGCTTGTTTTAAGGATTTTTAACTTTTGTTGGAACTGGTACATCTTGGTTCCTCTAATGATTGGGATTCCTTCCCACCATTATTTTAATTTTTCTTGAAGGTCTGGTTGAAGCAACCAGAAATTTTCAAAATGGAAGGGTCTGCGGAGATTAGGGCCCACATTTTCCCATTCCAGCTTAATGGGCGTGTCACGTACCCCAATTTTGTAAAATTATGTAAATTTTTTTATTATATTCCTAAAACATTATATTAAATTTAATGCTAAGTAGGAATTGATTACTCAGCAGAGTCAACAGAATTGGAATGTAATTTGGAATATTTTTATTATTAATAAATAAATTATGGAGACAACAGCATGGGAGAGCTGTTAAAAAGAGGTTACTGGTCAAACTGGTGGATGGAACTAGGTGGAGGGAAAAAGACAAGTGGCAGCATCCTCAAACACTTCCTAAGTTGCAGGTGGAAACTTCCCTACATTTGGGGTCATGATTCCCCAAGAAAGTGGGATCAGAGCAAGTGGCTCATTAAATGATAGTTAACCCAAAAAGACCTAGGCAATCTTTTAAATGTACTCAATGAAGAGAGCTGAGGCTGCTCAGATTTTCTAGAGAGAATTCATTCAGGTGAATGTTATTCAGGAAATTCATTGAGGAAAGAGGGAAAAACAGTAAGGAAGTTGTCTGAGAGGATTGCTGCAGTAACTTGTTTTATTACAGCTTGTTAGCTGGGAGAGCTTACTGAAAAGTTTTGGGTTATTACTGAGTTTGAAGACTGGTATCTGACTTTGCTGCACCTAGTTCCAGCCAGGGAGACCAGAGCAAGCTCGGGGGTCCTGAGGAGTCGCTGTCTGAGCGCTCTCCAGGAGTTGGTAGGGAGGAACGGCCTTCCATTGCTGTTGTTGTCCTAGTTTTAACAGGTTCTGTCATTTATCTATTTATGTTTTAATAAGTATGAATGGATGAATGATATGTTTTATTTATGTGACAGAAAAGTTAGCTAGTTTAGTAATGTGAATATCTCAGGTTATTAGTAATTAATCTTTTGATGAAATTAAAGAATTACTGTGTTTTTCCACATCTGGGTTCACTAGACCGTACTCCAGCACAATATCTCGGTATTGGGAAGTAGTATCCTTCTGAACCGAGCTTCTCATTTAGTTACTTTCAGTAACTACAAGTGCTCCACAAATTCATAAGTTTATTTTCCTTCAATTCTAAAACTATTTCCTGGTACTATATTTTGTTTTTTAGTAATTCTATTGTTGGAAAGAATAGATACAAGAGTAAATTTTAGACTAGGTTATTACTGATTTTTCTATACAGTTCTTTCTTTCAGATTAGTATAACTGCATTATTTAGTTTAATACCAGAACAGGTAGCAGTATTTAAAAATAGAATAAATTCTACTGTTAAAATAAACTAAGTAAATACTCTGAACAAATATTAATATGTGTACTCATAAGATAATCTTAGATAGAGATAAAATTAAATGCTGAATATATATAAATACTATCATAACTAAGAAAGTAATTAAGTTATAAAAGAAAATAGACAGTATGGTGTAAATTACACCAAAGTTAATTAATAAGTTTTTTTTATAGATAAATTGGTGGATTTACACTAAGGTTATTAATACAGAACTCTAGTAATTTATAGAAAGCTATTGTAGTAATCATACTAGTAATTTATTTTATGTAATACAAGAATGTTATCACTATTAATGTAAGTAGTATTTTATTACTGTCAACAGATTTTGGAACTACTCTTACTATTTGCATTTAAGTATAGGTATACTGACAGTATTCATATTTTAATGAAAAGAAGGATATAAAATCCTATCTTATTAACAGGGTATAAACTATGCATCTAATGGAGTATAAACTATGCATCATTAATTATCTTTCCTTATTCATAAGGAAGTTAAAATATAAACCGGATATAGAAACCTTAATGAAAAATACTTTTCAAACAGTGAACAAACAAATACATTTTGTGCAGGAAATAAACAAAAGAAGTGCATAATGCTCTTAATCGAGCTTATTTTTATCATTTATAAATATAAGTAGTAACCCTAAGTATTACAGAAAATGCCTTCCGAACTTAACAGGATTTTATAAGAATAAAATTACTGCTTTCATTATCGGTTAGGGTTAAACCCCTTAAGAACCAATTTATATAAGGTAAGCATTAAACAATGGAATTAACAACATTTTCCTTATAGCTGGTTATAAATTAAATGTTGCTTTTTCATTATTATAAATAAAAAGAAGGATTGTGGAACAACAAACAGTCTTCTGAAACGAGCATATTAACCAAGGATAAAACCTTATCCCTTCATAGTAATACAAAAGTAAAGACATGGTGAAACCCAGTCTTGTTTATCAATCCATGGCCGTATTAAGCATTTACACCCGAAGGCTTATAGCTTGTTCTATTAATCTAACCACAATAATAATTACAAAACAAGATTTTACACTCACGGTCGAAGCCGGAGAGCTCTGCAAGAGAGCTAGGGTATTAACCCGCAATGTATAATATTAATTAAACAACCAAAAACCACGAGGTTCAAAAGGCCGCAACGACCAACCCATCACAAACCCATAAGGGTTTTATACAAAGTGGACAAGCCGTGGAGAGGCGAGGGCTTACCATGGTCGTATTGCTGTAACCCTCATTCCTTTTGTAGACAGAGAAAAGTAGCAGGTACATCTGGAAAATCATTATACAGTCGACAGTTAGTTATTATAACAAATGCAAAAGAAATGTATTGAAGAGAATGTTAGCTTTGACATTAAAAGAAAATGAAGTATTCTGTTACCTTAGTAGTGGATATGCTCACACAGAGATGCCGCGACTAGCTTGAGCTAGGAACCTGCCATTCAATGGCAAGGAAAGACATTACAACACTCTCGACCACTGACAGTATAAGAAACCCAGCTAATCGATGGGCAGGGAAAAACCCTTTAGCTGCATGGTTACTTCCGTGCAAATAACACACAGTTTGCAGACAGCGTAAGCCACGCTACTTTGAAGGAAGAATTACGCTCATTGGAATGAAGAAAGGTAAAGACTATCACTATTCAGAGCTCAAGTTAAACAATGGAGTTATCGCAGAGACAAGCAGCAAGTTATTCCACACCATAACCTCCTCACACAGTGCATTAGATGGGCTAATGAAGAGCTGGAGCAGCAGGAAGAATGATAAAAGACAACGCGATGACAAAATGGACCAGGAGGGTTTGCAGAGCGGCCAAAGGCTAGAGACAAAGGAGAATGACGACTAGGGTTGGGTCAATTGTTTTTAAAACGCCAATGCATGGCCAAGAAGAGACCACGTATACTTTTAATACTCTACATGCAGTGGGTATGAGTTCTAAAGTTCCACGACAAGATCACTATTGTTTGATTTTGCAAACCAAATCATAGAGTGGAGAT
>LPNX010433029.1:462888-529598 GCA_001517045.1 Pseudotsuga menziesii | reverse complement strand
TCTTAGTTTGTTTCTCGGGGTTTGTGCTTTTGATTTGTTGCAATAAATCAATGAATTGGCCTACAGATTTGTCTGTCTGAATAAGATGGGTTAATTGTTGGGTCAAGCTAAGTCGACTGTGAATATTGTCTTCGTGCTGTGCAAGATTTTGAAATATGTGTGTAGCTTCTTGGTATGTGTGTTGTTCCTTGCTAGGGTCAGGGTATGCATTTGTGTGTGTGATCTTGCTAATCTGAGGGTTGTCAGGCCCTGTTTTGGTGCCTTGTCGAGTGACAATGTGTAAATTCTTAGTGTTTATTACATCATTCTTCTGGACACAAGACAAGACATTAACATTCTTTTTATTGCTAATTTTTTCCAACATGGTAGGACAATCCTCCAAGGAGTGATCGCCTACCCCACAGTGTGTACAAAATTTGAGATCAGTTCTGTCCTTATACGGATAGTCTGCGCATCTGTGCCCTTCTTTGTAACAGATAAAGCATTGTGTGGGTTGACGACTTCTTATTTCTCGACCCCCAACGAATCGACCTGTTCTTCCAAACCCTGGGCGTCGGTTGTCATTTCTGCGTTCATATCGTCGGCCATCATTGCGTTGTCCATTCTGGTTGTTGTTATTGTTTTGCTCCGTGTTCTGTGCTACTGCATTTGTCTGGTAGACGGCCTGATAATTCTGTCTATTCTTTAGGTTAAGATGGCAGTCGGCCGTGTTGTGATTTGCAGTCTCGCAGATAGCACACCAGGAAGCCTTCCCATTCTTCATATTGTAAGGACAGTCGGCCGTGGAATGGTCTCCACGTTCCTGGCAAATGTCGCAAAATGTCTTTGTCTGCACAAAACGGACATCTTGTCGGCTGAATTGCTGTCGACAAGTATCTTTGGAATGCCCGGCTGTTGAATAGTTAGTGCACCAGACGTCTTGGTTCTTCGGGGTCAGCTCTTTCAAGGACTTCTGCACGTTTTCCAGCTGCTCCTCCAAACGGTGGTCGGTCTGATATGCAGGTATGTCTTCATCCATCTCGACCTGCAGAGCTTTTGTCAGCGCATCTTCATACGACTTGAAAGTTTCCAGACTGATGTGTCGGTGAACCTTCTGTGAGAGTCCTACAAGGAACCATTGAATCAGTAATTGTTCATCAATAGTATAATCTAACTGGCTCAATAGATCCTTCCATCGTTTATCGTAGTCGCGAACTGTTTCTCCTGGCTTCTGGGATGTTGTTTTCAGCTTCTTGGCGGCTAGGTGTTTGGCGTCTGGGGTCTTAAAAAATGATAGGAATTGCGCTTTTATCTCTGATTTTGTTGCTCTAGGCTGTCGTTCAGAAAATGTCATATACCATGTGAGAGCTCTTTTCCTTAAGGGCTCCCGCGAACTAGGCCATCTGGCGTTCTTCTTCTGTGACCTTGTTGGCCTCCCATATCGATTCACAGACGAACCAATGTCGTCTGGGGTCTTCGTCACCCTCATAAAGGGGAATCTGAGGAGATCCGTGACCCATGTCGGAGTCACTGTCACTACTCTCTGAAGTTGGCGGGGTGGGTGGTTTGGGTGGGGTTGTAAGGGGTGGGGTTGTTGAGTCAGTCGAATCTATCGGGGTGACGATGGGGTTTTGGTCGACGGAACTTGTGCTTCCGTCGGTTGTCGACTCTTTCTCGTCGAATAGCGGATTGTTGATAATTTGTCTTCTTAATGACCCATTGTCACTTTGCATGCTCAGGTCTGACTCTTGTGTATCTTTTGAAGTTGTATGTGGCAGGGGGGGTGCTCCTTCATGTGTCGGCAGGAGCAAGTGGATACTATGAAAGGAGGGTGCCATTTGAAAGGTCACCCAATTCCCTTCGATCGGTCGACGTATTACAAGATGTCGACCCGGATATGGTTCGTCGCCTAGTCGGCTCCAGAGTGTAATGTCGCCAGCTCTTAGTCGAAGGTCATCTTCTATAATAGTTTGTATTCTTGTACGCGGACTTACTGTGGAAAGGGTTACTCCTTCGTCAGGAACAATTAGTTGGAGAGCTTCTGGATGCTCTATCCACATTTCGTCATCTTTAGGGGACCCCTCTTCTTCTTCGCCTTCTCTGCGTCGGTCATGACCCGACTCTGGCGGTACGTCATCATGGTCGGTCTCCCTAGGGTTTCGCTGCAGCTCTGCGGCTCTTTCTCGTCTGGCTTCCCTTCTCTATTGTCTTTCGTCCCTTTCAATTCTCTTAATGTCCGACATACTTTCGTACAATACTATGCCTTCAGGTCCTCTTCGGTCGATTGTTCATTACTGGCGACTAAAACTCTGGTCGACTAGAATCCACTACGCTCTAGGTCCGACACACGACCAGCTACCCCCCCATGGCCTACCCGACGCTTTTTAGAAAGCTCGGATAGTGTCTACTTACTCAGGAAGTATTCCCACTCCCTTTCAGCAATAAATTTTTCCCACTTCTTTTGCTTCTCCGCCCAATTAGTATTTGAGGGTGGTTCGCGTAATAGTGGTCGAGCTTCGACAATATGGCCTGCACCTTTTTCTATTAAAAACTTGAACAGCAAAGTCGGCAAGGAACACAAGAATTGATCAGTAAATTCTGTGAAAAATTTCTGTCGGACAGTTTCCACAGAAGTCCTGTCTTCGACTGCTTGTTGCTCACAGAAGTCGTTGGCTATCTTTTCGAACCACTCCGATAGATTTGTACGTCCTCGTCGGATCAGTTTCTGGAGTAACTGTTCTTCTTTAGTCTTGTCCGGTTTTCTCATCCAAAAGCTGCTTCAACAGGTGTGGGACGGATTCGACAAACTTTTCGTGAGTCTCAGTGAAAAATCTGGCTTTTGCTTCTGCGACGGTCAATCTGTTCCTTCGTGCGTAATTTTGTAGATAGTTAGCAATTTTTCGCTCCCACCAGTCCTTTATCTCCTGCTCTGGTATCATATGTGAGCATATATCTTAGTTATGTACTACCGGCAACGGAACCAATGTTGTAATCTCACAGATCACATAAGGTTACCAATAATACATACAAAAATATACAGAAATATACACAGATACAAGAGAGAAGAACAGATAGGATGAACAGATTATATTATTCTCAATAAATCGTACAAAGCCAAGAACTGAACTGAGTTCTTGTGAGGCTCAACAGCCTAATATATACAGGTTACAAACAGTTACAATCATAACTACCTGTCGGTTCACCGAACTGACACGACTATTAGTTAACAGACTCTAATCACTGTGTTTACTCAGCCGATCGACTTAGTCGGCTGATCGACTAAGTCGGTCTTCGTTCAAGTCGACTTATGTCGACTTGCTCCTTCTACACTTGCTACAAAGGAGACCCGTGAATGACTCATGAGTTGTACAGAAGGATAGTCGCGAATACATCCTAACATGTCAAAAATGGCAAAGTAACTAGCTGGATAGAGGCAAAATGTATTTCATAATAAGCCAAGCTATAGTGTTTTGGGCAAACCTCAATCCATAAATGTCCTTTTGTGTGCCAACATGAGGAATGTCGGCACTCGGACGGAGAGGTGCCAATCTGGTGTATAACAACACTAATCCAATATGTCAGCAAAGAGGTTTCATTCTAGATAAGTAGCAATGGAGAGTTGTATATAACCATGAGCTACTTACCCATTACATGCATATTACTAGTATACTATCATTAATGCAAACATTCTATCATGCATAACACATCAACTGAATATAAACAAATGCATAACCAAACAATATCATGAAATGACAATTGAACACTTATCTTTATTTGTTTCATGGGTAGACTCCTTTCAGCTTCAGCATCTTCTTCATTCATAATAGCATCATTTCTTATCCAAATGCTATGATGGATAAGAGGTTCTTCAAGAATTGAGTCCTTCATATTCCTCATCGCTTGAGGGATCTTCTTTGAATCGTGAGAGCTAGATCTTCAGTTGCTCCCATCTTATTTTCTCTTATTATGAGTTGAGCTTCATCTTCTCTGCACTCTTCCTAGAGTCTGTTGAAGGTAATCACTTCCTTCTGGCACACATTTCTCAAATGTATGAATCTCATGATCCTGGGAGGCCATTCAAGGTGGTTATCACAATTTCTGCATTCTCTTCTTCTTCATCCACTACTTCAAGTTGTTCTTTGATTTGAGAGAACCTTGTAAAGTATGACTATATGGTATCTACATTCTGGATCTTTACATTCTTCAACTTGTTTCTCAAAGTCATCTTCTGATTTAGGTTCTTCCCTTAAAATAGCTTGGTCAAGGAATCAAACATATCTTTAGGTGTCTTTAGGGAAGACACTTGTGGTATAAGGTGATCCTTGATTGAATCAGCAATGATCCTCTTGGCCTTGACCAAGTTCTTCTTGTGTAAGGATTTAGCCTTATCTCCCTCTGGAACTGGAACCTCTCCACTAATGTAGGTGTCCAATTCATTTCCTTCAAGAACCAGTGAAATCCTATACTTCCATGCTTGAAATTCATCAGCTTCACCAAGATTGTCATCAAGCTGGTGTGATTAGTCATTTTGAAATGAGAACCTCAAATGTAAATATCAAAAGATTAGATCTTACCAATTCGAGGTGTCCGTCCTAGTTTTGGAGCTAACTGATCTAGGGTTTGTCAGAGAAACCCTAATTTTTTAAAAATTGGAATCTCAAACTTCTGATTGGATAGAAATATGGGCCTCTTCAAGGCAAGCTATCCAGTGTACTCCTTTTCTAAAAACAATGGAGGGAAGCTCCCGGAACAGGAAGCCCTAGTTTTCCAATTTCTTCTGCAGAAATTCCTGATATAGTTTCTACAATATATCTGAAATTACTACTCTTCTATTTCTAAAATTTCATACTGAGGTAGCCTCGTTTGTTCTCTCTCCAAAACCACAGGTTTTATCAGAATTGGTTTCACAAATTGGAACTTAAGATAGTTTTCCCACGGTGACTTAATTCAGGACTGTTCAACATAGAGAACTTGTACAGACTTCCATGTGTCACTATTTCACCTTCGGGATCTACAACATTTACCACAGAAAGTATAGTGCATGACCTATCTGGAACATCTTGTGAAATTTCATTTGGAACTTAGTAGCCCGAGATATAGCAATTCTCCCAGGGTGTCTTGTTTAGGAATGAATACTGGAAGAGGTTGGAACCCTAATTTGGAGGAATCGTATCTCCCGAAATATAGCAAATATGAGGATGAAATTTTTACATTGTGTACATCAGGATTTTATATTTGTCCTATGAAAATTTGAGATCCTGATCCTTCTTCAATCTCAAGATATATCGAATGTACCAAAACTACCAGTTTTAGTATTTTAGGGTTTTTCAGGCCCAAGCTCAAATTAGGGTTTGACTTTCCCAAAGTTTTACGCAACCAAAAATTTTGATATTGGTCTCTAAATTTTGATTTTGAGGAGGAGATAAATCCTATGCTAGTCTCACTCAAAAATTCCTCTTCTGCAAAAATCTCTGTGATAGGTCAAAAACTAAAAAATGTCGGGAATCAAATTCTGCTTCGACAGAAAGATGTGCCCTTCAATGGAGAGTTATCCTAGCCTCCTTTTGCTGATGATCTATGGAGAGAGACCCAAAAAGTAAGAAACCCTAGCTTCTACAACTACACAGTGTCTTATTCTCAGGTTAGATCTCATACCATGTTAGTTTTTTATCATTTAATCAATATGATCTTAGGATCTTATCTAAGAGAATAAAATGCACAGCAATCAATCACAAGAGACAATAGACAAAGATTTTCCTCGGGGAAAACATAAAGGATAAAACACCGCAAATTCCTTGAAGATAGAATTAGCACCAATGGCATTATTAAAACTCAAAGATAGAAAGATGATCTCCAACAGTTGTTCTCTCTCTCACTTGTGTGAGTTCCTCTTCTCTCAGCTAAGCGCTATAGTTGGTTGAGTGTGTGTGTCAAATAGAGAGGCTCACTCTCTATTTATACTAGTTTCCGACTTGACAATTACTTACTAGGGCCAACTTCTCTAGGAGAGTCTAATAAACCTAGTGCCCCACAACTGTGGGGACTTTACCCCCGATTTACAAAGGAGGGTTAATCTCTATGACTTTACATGACTTGATTACATTAATGATTCTCCCAATAGGAACATCGGGGACCAATGAAATACAATATATAAAATATACAAGTCAATACATTTCAAAGTTACAAATACATCAACTGTTGATCCTCGATTTGTTATCATGTTTGGCAGATAAAATATTCATTTAAATACATATTTTATCATCTTTTGTATGTTTTATGTCACGCGGATTATTATTCAACTTCAGGTATGATTGTTTTTAAGGTTTTTATAAAATTATTTTATTGTCATCGTTTTTATGGTTTAATCAATTAAAAACAACATTATTAAATCATACTTGTTGTATTAATTATTTTGTATAGTTGTTTACAGGTTTTATAATCCTTTTTGGCCAAGTTAATATGCAAAACACACTCAGCCTTCTTTTCGCACAGCATGTCCAGCTCGTCATTCAGCCTGTTGCGTGAAAATCGCTGGTGGTTTTCCAGATGTTGAGATGTGTTGTTGTAGACTCCAGTCCTGAAGCGCGCTAGAAGATAGACACTCTGTTCATCCTAGATAGACACCCAGTGCATCCATCTCACTTTCCAGCCTTTCGTTCAGCACTCTGTCCAGATCGCCTATCAGACTGCGCGCTGCTGAGAATTAATTTCGGCTATTTAAAACGTGAACCAGCTGCCAACGTTATGTTATCCACGCATCTGGGTGATGAAGCTGTGTTCAAGATTTTTCTCTAGCCTGCATTCTCCTTTACTTTCCACCACATCAACCATCCACACGCTGGATTGATGCATTCAACTCACACCCTAGAAGGATCACTTGTGGCCTCCTTTGCCCGACTCCAAACTACCACCAGTCTGCGCGTTCAAAGAATAGAACAAATTGCGTTCTAGAAGACCCACCGTGTACTATTCCTTGGGTCGCCACCATTCCACGTTCACGCCGAAGAAGGAGTCATGTGCCACCTATGAAGATCATTTGTGCTGGAGAAGGAACCTGTGTGTATGTCGTCCAGTGAAAAGAACCAAACTTGCGTTGAAGAAGGAGGATTCCTGCACGTTGGCCTATGGTCAATTAAACGCTTTAAAGATCGGCTAAATTTAGAGAGCAGTCGACCTCTAAAGGGTCAACTTGCTCATCCCTATAAATAATTATATAAAGAAGCCTCTGTGAGAGAGCTCAGTTAGCTAGAAAATCAGTCAATTAGCAGAGTTAGGAGAAGAGTTCTTGCTGTAATTTACTCTTGAACTTTGTATTTCTGTTCCACAATCTAAATAAAGAGTTGTATGAATTGTTGTTGAAGATTTTGTTTAAGTAGAAGTTAGCCAGGAATCAACCCTGATTGCTGAGAGGGCCCCTCATCAACCAGAGGTTCATTTTCTTTGTTTAGCTTAGTTTTTTTTATGTTTTAGCTAGTCTAGTTTAATTTCTAGTTTGTTTCCAGCGGATCATAGTAAATGCTATCCTATTTGTTTTCTGTAATAAATTAACGTAGTTTTATTTCAAAATTTAATTAGTTAGATGCACGCATAGCTTGCTTTCAGTTATTTTCTTTTAGTCATTTTGTTTCCAATTATTTTCATTTCCAGCATTACTTTCAGTCTTTTTTTTCAAGAATATAGAATAAGTTGTTTTCATGAATTTAGAATAGATTCAATTCTGTTATTTCCTTTCCTGTTTTGAATTTATATAAGTTAATTTCCAGCTTATTTATTAGTTTAATATGCAAATGATTCCTTTTGTTCATGAATTAGTTTAAGGTTAATTTGTTGTTAAAAATGTTTATTTACTGTTCCAATGCATTAGAATTACATCTACATGGCTTCAGCTGAAGACTAATTCATTTAGGTTAGTTTTTATCATTTTTACTGTGCAGCCTGTCATTCGGATAGCATGTTCAGTCTGTTATTCAGCCAACCTTTTAGACCCACAGTTCATTCTGTCATTTAGCCTTTAGTTATGTTTGTAGTTTTTTTTATCTATTTTCAAATTGTTTTCAATTCTATTTTGCTGATGTTTGAATTATTCTTTGTCTGTAATAGTTAAATAATAGTTTTGTTTAACATTTAAGTTAAAGTTTAGTTGTTTTAAATTATTTATTAAAGTTTTATTATTTTCCTTACTTCTTTTATTTTGAATGTAGTTTAAGTTATTCTTAGGTTATGTTTCTGATTTTGTCTTATGGTTGTATGGTTTTGTGTCTGTTCCTTTTGAATTGATTTATTTGTTTGTATGCGAGATTTAGTATTTTCCTTAGTATGTTTTTAGGTTGTCTTTTTATGATTGTGTTATTTTTTAAAGAAATTGTAGGACATAACCTAAAGATATTTCTTTATTAAGTCTTCTACTTGCTTCTTTTATTTAAGTTTTCTACTTGATTATTTTTAAGTTTTCCTTATTAAGTTTTATCTATTAAGTTTTCTAGTTGCTTATAAGTTAAGTCTTCCTTGCACTTTAGTTCTCCGTTTGAATAAGTAAGTTGTTGATTATATCTTTTTCAGTCCAAAGTTATAAGATAGATTATTTGTTTGGTTAATGTTTTATCTCAGTTTAGTTACCTTAATTTCATTTTTAGGAAGTTTGACTCGGTTTTTCATTTTGAAAGATATTTCGATCTTTTGTTCGTTAAAATATTTACACGGCATTCTCTACCTTCACAGATATTTTGTGTCAACTCTAAGCTTACCAACCCCTATTGATAATTAAAGAATAGGTGGATTAATTTAGACATTATAACACCCAACACTTTTGGCATCGTTTCCAGGGAGTTATTCTGTAAGGTAGAGTAGAATTATTTATGAAGTTTACTAATAGGTTGGTAGTGGGGGAGCGGTAATACAAGAGGTGAGAACCTACGCATCTATTATAACAGCTGCCCCGAAATCCAGCAACAGTAGTAGCATAGGTTTTCTTTAATTTAAAGTTTTTCATGAGTAGAATTAGAGATTCTCAAGGTAGATTTATCAAGACCAGATAAGTTATTGAAATCCCTACTAACTACCATAGGGGACGTAATTCCCCAACTACTAACTCACCAGAAAGGTATCAAAAGATGCCTATAGAAATTAGTTCTACTCTAAAACCTAAATAAAATCCCTTAGAAGATCTTACTGGAGAAGCCATAGAAGGAGAAACCTTCGTAGAAGGTCCAAAGGACCTTGTTCCTGAGGAAGTTCAAGAATATCAGCAATTAGAAACCCTTAGCCCTCCACTAGTTTCAAATCCATTTAACACAACTTTTTCACTAGTAGGAGATCCGAATTTTGTTGACTTTGTTGATCCTGCACAAGTAAAATCTCTCTTTGGAACCTCAGTAGATCCAGTTATTTCACAAATTGAAACTTCTACAGTAGAACCTACTATCCCTCTGGGATTCAATAAAAACACGATTGATCAGAGGAAGATCTCTCCTGAAAAAGAATGTTGGGACGCCTCCTTATCACCTCGAAAGGAGCCTCCTAGGTATATTTACGTTAAGAATCCATCTTATATGAAGAGACGAGGAGAAAACGAAGATAATAATGAAGTTAGGAATGAAGAAGGAGAAGGGTAAAATCAAACTGAGGTTACCTTTGGGTTCCCTATCTTATATACAATGTAGGATGTAACTATGAAAAACATCCCTCCTTCCTCCTTACCTACTTTCTATGGAAAAAGTAATGAGGACCCAGACAAATTCCTGTTCGAGTTTGATATCCTTTGTAGGAGTTACAATTATCTACAAGATGCTCACAAACTAAAACTCTTTCCTGCAACACTAAAAGATTCCGCCTTGAAATGGTTCATGGGATTAGGATAATTTACTATTGGGACTTGGGATGATATGAAAAACGCATTCTTGAGAAAATATCAAGAATACTACAAACCTAAGGACTCTCAATATGATATATTCAAGATACAACAACTTGAAGATGAGAGCCTGGAAGATTATCTCGAGAGGTTTATTTATACATTACATAAGGCTAAATATAATGACCTTTGAGAAGATGCAGTAAGTACACTTTTCCTTAAGGGGATCTCCGAGGACTTGTTAGAGAGTCTTAATCTCATGGCAGCTGGCAATATTTCCCATAAAAAATTTGCACAGATCAGTGAGATGTGTAAAAATTATTCTAGGAGTAGGGGGAAAGTTGAAAAAAAAAGTTGAGAGCCTTTTAGTAAGAATATAAGAGGAAATGTTCCTAGTTCAAGCGGAGTTACAAGAGTAGAGTTGGGAAACCTATTGGAGAATTTTAAGACTGATATCTTAGGAGAAATGGGTTCTCAACTATATGCTTTACAAGCCAAGAAGAGGCGGGATGAATAACGAGCAGCAATGAGTATATTTTGTCCAAGATGTAGAACTAAACATCCCCAAATGGAATGTCCATTAAACAACATCTATGTATGTCACATCTGTACAGAAGAGCATCCAACAAATAACTGCCCATCCTTTCCTAAATTGCAAGCCATATATAAGAGTGGGGATGTAGCCGAAACATCTAGGAGGCCTCCTTGGCAACCTAGGGATCAACCATCATATCCAAATTTTCCACCACAACCTCTACCCTATTATCCTCCATATCAACCACCTCAACAATGGAACAATTCTAGCTGGTAGAATTGGCCATCTCAGTATCCTCCTCCTCAATTTCCACAATAGCAATGATGGTCACAAGGATGGAGAGGACAACCATATCCTCAACCACAACCTGTTCTTGAACCTAATCATCCTTATCCTCATAATCAAACAAATTTCCAAAAAATACCACCTGGATTTGTACCTCCAATTCCTTTTATCGCACAACAACCTCATCACTTTCAGAATTCAAATCCTCCTGGACCGACATTGTTACCTGCACAACCGATACCTAACCCTAACAATAAACCAACTCAAGCTCTTAACAAAATTTAGTTGAAAACTCTTCCCTCATACCTTATCTCGACTGTACATGTACATAAAATTCAATTACGATCAGGAAGAGTTGTGAATATTAAACCCAAGTCATCAATCATCATTCAGGAACCAAACGAAGAAGAAGAAGATTCAAGTGAACCCGTGAATGATGCTATTTTGGAGGATGTGACCATTCCAAAGGTTCCAATACACACCAATCCTCCACAAGAAACTATTCAGGAGCAAAGAATTCCTCCATTTCCAGAAAGATTAGCAACAGAAAAATCTCTAGTTCATCTGGAGTATAACATTTTGAATGAATTAAAGAACATTTGTATTAAGATACCTCTATTACAAGCTATCAAAGATATACCTATCTATAGTAAGGTAATAAAAGATCTATGTATTAAACGCCGAAGAAAGAAGCAAAAGGACCGTCTTACAATTCATGTTATAGGAGAAATGTCTGAATGTATGACAGGTCAATCCCAGATTGCAAAATATACAAATTCAGGAACCCTAGTAGTGATTGTAATTATAAAAAACCTCGCCATAGAGAATACATTAATCGATTTAGGATCCGCTATCAACATGACCACCGCAGTTTTAGAATTTTTACAGTTAGGACAATTTCTTCGACCTACCCCTTCCATCATAGAACTAGCAGATCGCACTACGGTAAAACCTGTTGGAGTCCTGCATGACATTGTTATATCAGTAGCTTAATGGGAATACCCTGTCAACTTTATGGTCATAGAATCAAACGATCCTTCTAAAGGACATCCTATTATCTTGGGAAGACCATGGTTAGCCACCACAAATGCTTTTATAGGGTGTAGGGATGGAGAGATGACTATTTCCAATGGGTTGTCCACACAAAGACTTCTTTTATACCCCTCAAAACAACCAATAACTGAAAATTCATGGTGGTTAAATTGTTCTTTTGGGGATGAATACTTTGATGATATCTCCTGTCCTAGTGATTTTTCTTTAGCACTTCAGGAGAAGACCACTGAGAAGGTATTAAACCAGTTTATCTCTTCAACAACCTGTACAGATTTTTCTCAGTCCTTTACTCAACTCGATCAGATTTTTGGAGATGAGTTTCAAGCGAATATGGCTCTCTCAATGTTTACAGAAACACCATGTGTCTTCACAATTGAAGAGCATACAGGACCATATACCATACCTTGTGAGGTTGGCCCTGAAAAATTCTTACATATAAACGTCGGATTAAGTGAAAACCAACAAGTACAGCTACTTAAAGTTCTTAAGAAACAAGCTGGAGCATTCGCATGGGAATACACTGATATGAAGGGTATACAACCTAATACCTGTATTCAGCATATTTATATGGATCCAAGCATATCACATGTAAGGAAGCCACAGAGGAGGATGAATCCTGCTTTATAGGATATAGTAAAAGAAGAATTACAAAAACTCATCACTGCTGATTTTATCTATCATATTTTAGACAGTAAATGTGTATCTCCTTTAGTAGTAGTTCCGAAGAAAGTTACATGGAAATGGCATATTTGTGTTGATTTTAGGGAACTGAACAAAGCTACACTCAAATACTACTTTCATTTACCTTTTATCGATCAAGTATTAGATACTCTGTCAAGTAAACAATACTTTTCCTTTCTGGACATATATAGTGGATACAATCAAATTCTAATAGCACCTGAAGATTAGGATAAGACCACTTTTACATGCCCTTGGGGAACATTTTCTTATCAAGTATTTCCATTTGGCTTATGTAATGCACCTACCACTTTTTAGCGAGCAGTCTTAGGAATTTTATCTGGCCTTATACATGACTGTGTTGAAATATATATGGATAATTTCACATCCTACAATAACACCTTTCAGGAAGCTCTTGACAACCTAGAGAAAGTTATGATCCGATGTCAAGAGACAAACCTATCCATTAGTCATGAAAAGTGTAAAATGTTACTGATAGAAGGTATAGTTTTAGGACACCACATTTCTTCCCAAGGAATTAAGGTAGACCCTACTAAGATCGAAGTAATAGTTGGCCTTCCCTCTCCAAAAACCCAAAAAGAGGTAAGAAGCTTCCTTGGTCATACAGGGTATTACCGTCGTTTTATTGAATATTTTACTAAAATATTTGCACCAATGTTTAAGTTACTTACAAAGGACTCAGAATTCCAGTGGACAGAATCCTGCCAAAATGCTTTTGAAATCTTAAAAGCTAAACTATCGATGGCACCAATACTTAGGGGTCCTGATTGGTCCCTTCATTTTCACATATCTACCGATGCCTCTGATACGGCCATAGGAGGAGTCCTCGGCAAAAAAGAAGGACAAGCACCTTATGCAATCTACTTTATTAGCAAAAATATGACCCCTACCAAATTAAATTATACCGTTACCGAAAAGGAATTTTTGGTAGTAGTTTATTCTATTAATAAATTTTGTCATTATATCACAGGTTATGAAGTTTTTTTGCATACTGATCACTCCGCCATTAGATTTCAAATGAATAAACCAATTACCAATGGTAGAGTGACCCGGTGGATTCTTTTATTGTAAGAATTTAACATTATCATCATTGATCGACCTGGTAAAGAAAATCTCGTAGCAGATTTCCTTTCTTGTATTCAACATGAAGACGGTACTAAACCAGTTGGCGACACTTTTCCTGATGAACATCTATTTGTTGTATCTGTTCAAACCCCTTGGTTTGCGGATATTGCCAATTATCTAGCAACGAGGAAAATACCAAACCATTTGTCTCCATATGAGAAGCATCGTATTATAGTTCAAAGTTCTAATTATTCTTGGGTTGATAACGATCTCTTCCCCACTGGTCCCGATCTTATTATTCGACGATGTGTGCGGGAGGATGAAATGACAGACATCCTCCATGCATGCCATGATGGACCATGTGGAGGACATTTTTCTGATAAGAGGACAGCATATAAAGTCTTACATTCTGGTTATTGTTGGCCAAGCAGTTTTAAGGATGCTACCAAATATGTTAAAGGATGCGATAGTTGCCAAAGAATGGGTAGACCTACATCATCCGATTAAATGCCTTTACAACCCCAAGTCATGATTGAACCTTTGAGAAATGGGCTCTTGATTTTGTAGGACCAATCTCTCCTATGTCTCGTAAAAAGAAACATATCTTAGTTTGTACGGACTATGTCACCAAGTGGGTAGAAGCTAAAGCTTTATTTAGAGCCACAGAGAAATCGGTGGTAGAATTTACATATGAATAAATATTCACCCGGTTTGGTGTACCTAGAGAAATTGTCAAATTTCAAATCTTCACCTTACCACCCTCAGGCTAATGGTCAGGTAGAATCAACTAATAAAGTATTAGAATCCATCTTAACTAAGACCATTCACTTACATCATAAGGATTGGGCAGATAGATTTCCCAAGGCTTTATGGGCCTATAGGATAACATGGAGAAACACTACTGGACATACCCCCTATGAGTTAGTAAATGGCAAACAAGTCCTTTTACCTATTGAGTTTCAAGTTAAAACTTTCCGTATGGCAGCACAATTAGGCATGAATTTGGATGAAGCACAGAAACAATGAATATTACAAATTAATGAATTAGACAAAATTAGGCAAGATGCACTTCAAAGAACAATGTTAATACAGAATCAACGAGAAACATGGCATGATAAATTTATTAAGCAAAAGAAGTTTAATACTGGAGATTGGGCACTACTGTTTGATTCACAGTTTAAAAATTTTAAAGGAAAATTAACTGCCCGTTGGATGGGTCCATACGAAGTAGTTACGGCTTTTGACAATGGATCAGTAAAAATTAAAACAATTGATGGCTCAAAAATTTCCTTTGTAGTAAATAGACATAGACTTGGGCTCTATCACCAACTGACATCTAAACATGATTTCATACAAAATGTTTTGCAACAAAATGAAATGGAACTAGTTGAAGAGGAAGCTATTCCTCCTCCTCCTGATCCTTAAAATATTTTGGGTTATTATTATTTATATATATGTACATATGTGTTTGTTGCTTTGAATAAATAAGAGTCATTTCTAGTAGGTTTTTTGTACAAGACTCTTTCGTTTTTATGTCTTTATGAATAAATTGAATCATCTAACAAGTGGTTTTGCAGTGATTACAAATATATTATCTCTATGAGCAGCTAACGGAATATTACTTGGACAAGGCAAGTATGTTAAATACTCTTCAGGTATTTTAATTTTTTTAGGGTACTTTCGAAATTTGCAGCTTATACAGATAAATTTTACATGTCAATCTTTTATAAATCATACTTAACCAATTTTGTTATGATTCATATAGTTTTTGGTATTTTGATTTAGACATGTATATTTATGATTTATTCTTTTAAACAGTTGCTTGATAAGACCCACTTTCATTATCATATTTTTCACATGTTTATTTCTACCTATGAATTACTAGTTCATCCTATACGTGTTATCAAAACTTGTCTCTTGAGTATTTTGGTGATAACTCGAAAGTAAGTCGAATTTTTATCTGTGGGGAACATTACTTTACTTTATAAAGAAGAAGGATTGTTAGGTTAAAGAACAACTTTCAGTTATTCTCTTTTGACATGTTTTATGATTCTGGCCATTATGAATTAAAAAATTGCTTATAACTTTATTTTGAAAAATTGAATTATGTGTTTAGCAGGGCTTAACACTCTCTAGTACCAATCGGTTTCCATATATTTAATATCATTATACAAGGGAAACCCACCGGGGTACTGAGCAGGCCTGCTGGAAGTGGGTCAATTTTAAGTAAAAATATTATAACAGGAAGCTCGATAAATGCAAGTAAACCCGTCGGGGTACTAAACAGGCTCGCTGGCTTGCATGGTACCAAGATAAACCCATCAAGGTACTGAACAGGCCTGCTGGCAGCAGGGCAATATCTGGTAAATGAGATCTGGTTAATACACCACTATACACATAGTTCGTCAAATAGTGATAATATATGGAAAAAAAATTCAAAAAAATATGTCATGGCCAATTGTTTATAATGCCATTTGAGAATGGCTCTATGTTGACTTTGCCCCGACCGTCTAATTCCGCATATATCTAAGATGTCATTATCTTAAAAATGGGACCTATAGCTGTAAATCTCACACACTTCGGGGTACACTTGAAATAATTGATAATGACAGGATATCTTTACAATGAGGCATGGATGGCTAGTTTTTCCTATGGTTTTCTATTAATTATATTATTCTCATTTTACATAGTTTTTCTAAGCACTGTGTTATTTTTCATAAATATACATTTTTGAACCATTTCCATTTACTAGTTAGTTTTCCTTACAACAAATTAACAGCATACTCGCATTCTTTCTATTTTTCTGGAACAATAATTTCTTCTCTCTGTATGGCTTGAGGACATGCCATCTCTTTGGTTTGGGGGAAGAGAGTTTTGATTTGAAAAATTAGATTATTTTTATTTTTGATAAATCCGTTTATCTTTAACAAATGATAAGTATTTTCAGGAATATAAACAGTGAAATTTGGTTATAGCTTGAAGCATATTTTACAGCAAGATTCAATATGGTCTTACCATATGAAGAATCGAATGAAGGCAAATGAAATGTCAAATAGCAACCTGAGTGAAAATGGTCAACCAAATTTTGTTTTTAAGCAAATAGTTTTTACTTCCATATAATTTTATTATTAATAATCCTATCCTTTTGTCCAATTAATTATGCATGAAAATGGTTAATCTTCTTGCTATTCAAGATGTGATTTATGTTTTTGTTCAACATGTCCAAATTTTTACTTTGGACATGATTGAATTAATTTCAAAACTTTATAAATGATAAAATTATTTTAAAACTGAAAACTGTTTATTTAAGAATGTTGAAAAACTCAATCAAGTCATTTTTTTTAGTTTCATATAAATATGTGACATGAAAAATATATTATTTTTAAGTTACAGGTTAACAGAGTGAAGTTTAAATTACCTTCTTCACCTACCAAGTTGAAGGCAGCTGCTACTTTGCCTTCTTCCTAGATTGTTTTCTTTCTTTTTGCTCAGTGGGACCTGACATTTCTCTGGTTTTGAGGAATGTTGATCCTCGATTTGTTATCATTTTTGGCAAATAAAATATTCATTTAAATACGTATTTTATCATCTTTTGTATATTTTATGTCACGCAGATTATTATTCAACTTCAGGTATGAGTGTTTTTAAGGTTTTTATAAAATTATTTTATTATTATCATTTTTATGGTTTAATCAATTAAAAATAACATTATTAAAGCATAATTGATGTATTAATTAGTTTGTATAATTGTTTACAGGTTTTATAATCCTTTTTGGCCAAGTTAATATGCAAAACGCATTCAACCTACTTTTCACACGGCATGTCCAGCTCGTCATTCATCCTGTTGCGTGAAAATCGTTGGTGGTTTGCTAGATGTTGAGATGTGTTGTTGTAGACTCCAGTCCTGAAGCACACTAGAAGATAGACACTGTTGTCCGACGATTGCACACCAGCAGCAGAAATCTTCCGAAAGCTGTCTCCTCACTTGAAAAAGTGGGAGAGGTGTGACCTTGGGGGCCAAGCATAGAGCTAAGTACTGTCACCTACTCCTAGCTCCTTCGTTTAGGCTAACTCCTAACGAAGCCAAGGGGGGTAGTCCCTAACAAAGATTTTTCTATGGCTCAATGGTTAAGTTAAGTTTTAAGATGTTTTGGATGCGGATGGGTGTTGTTTAGGAGTTACTTGTGATTAGAAATGATTAAGTTTATGAATGTGACACGTAAATTAGAGCAATCCACGTTGCTAGCAAGAGACTGAAAGATAAGCAAATATTCCAAACTTGTAACTTAAGCATTCATATATAATTAGCAAAAATAGACCATAGACAGTTGATCAAGATAGAAGATTACTCAATTATAATGAAGGACCAGTGCCTTATGAAGTCAAATAAATGCGTGAAATAAAGTCTAGAAATTAAGCTAGTGAATATTAGGTTTTGCAAGTGCTCTTGGTAGATTTTAAGAATTTTAAAAAATGCTCTTGATTAGGGTGTCAACGAAGTTTTTTCAAAGCCGGGAGACTCTTCTAAGTTTCCTCCATTTAAGACATGTCGGGCCCGCCCAGTATCCCAGGATGATATTGTCAAGTGACCAGCTAGCCGGGAATCTAAGACAGCGGAAGGTTTTGGAGCCTCTAATAGGAAGTACTTTGGAAGGATCCCTACAACGCCGGTGTGTTGGTTAAGGGTGTTTAAGGGTTATTAAATTACTCTTGTAGGGTTTAAAGATCCAATTCCATTTCTAAGTATTCCAATCTAGGATCGGTCAAAGCATACTCCGACAATGAGGGAAGGGAGTTAATTAATTAAAGGGGTATGTGTGTTGAAGATTTTATTAAAACAATTAATTAGACTCTCTGACAGAGAGCACTCTTGACCCCGTCTTATGACAGTGGTTCAAGAGACTTAGCTAATCTATATGCAGCTAATGCAGGGATTGTGCAAACCTAGGATGCTCTCCGATAAAGAGTGCTCTTGACTTGTGTTTTTGCAAGTTTAAGAGTCTTAAATAATTAATTGATTAAACAAGCACAACAATTAAAATGAAAGTGGTTGATTAAACTCTTCAATAGAGAGCACTCTTGATCCACCTTACGGTGAGATTCAAGAGATTTTGGTTCTTTTTATGATTTGGCAATTATATAACAAGATACCAAAATGCAATAATAAATCTAGCAATTAGTGTTTATGCTAAGGAACAACTAGCAATTAGTAAAAAATGGAAACTAAGACTAAGCAAAGAACTAAACTAATTGCTTAAAGGAAACTATACTAAAAAATCATGAAAAATGATACAACACCCTTCCTCCAAATAGGGGAAGTATAAAATAAAGGAGACTTGCTCCTAGTAGCCCTTTTTATTAGTTTTTTTACAATGATGATGTGTTGGTTGCTTCTTGGAAGAACAGGTAAAGAACGGGATTGAGAGAAGAGGGAGAGAGTCTTTTTGTTCTTTTGCACTCGTTTCTTGCTTATGGCCTTTGGGGTCTCCTTCACCTGCCTGAAACTAAGAGCTTTAGACATACACTTGTTATAGGATTAGTTGATAAAAAATAACTTGAAAATAAATCTACAAACTAGATAAAAACAACTACCCAAACTTACCGAAAAGAATGGAGAGAAGAGGAAAGAGAAATGCAAGGCAAGAGAGGGGGAAAGGGAGTGAAAAGAGGACAAAAGGAAAGTCAAAGAAGGCTAGAAACTAAGGGAGAAAGAGAGCTGCAAATCAGAGAAAGAGGGCTGCAAATGAGGGTAAAAAAGGCTGAAATTATAGCCCAAAAGATGGTCCAAAAAGAGGATGGAAAGGGGCTGCAAAAAGTGGAAAGAGCAGGCAAAAGAGGGCTGTCCAAAAGGGTGAGAAGTGGGGGAAAGTGGACAACGAACTAAGGGAAGGAATGGCTGCAAAAAGAAGGCCTAAAAGACTGCAAAAAAGAAACAGAGCAGCCAACCAGGGAAAAGGCTAAGTGAATGAATGTTCACTTTAGCCAAAACGTGCCCTAATCCCAAGGAAATAAAGATTTTATAAAAATTTGAGAGATGAATAATATGAAAGAAACACTCAAACCTGTGGTACTTTGATGGAGTTTGGATTCTTTTGGATCTTGAAAAATTAGAAGTTTCCTTGGCTTTGAGAGGAGAGGATGCACCTGAGCTCAAACTCCTACTCGCTTCAATGAGATGACCTGCACAATTTCAACTCAATACTTGCAAACAATGGATTAGATCATGTATGTTTGATAAATAAAAATATAAAGAGCATGTCATACAACTGAATAATCGATGCTACTTTAATTCATAGAAACAAAACCATAAAAGATCAAATTGTAACATTAAATTATCAATCTTACATGCTTATAGAAGCCTTCTAAAGCATGAGCTATTATCCAATCCTAAGCAATAAAAAACAAAAATTGAAACATTTCACCTCATTCGTCAATTGTTCATCCACATTCACACACCATGTATGCCTCCAAAGCCTTAAAATTTATTATACGATTGCAAAGCAACAAGCATTACAGTAATTCACCAAAGGTTCTTTGCATAAAGATCCATCTTGATAGAGCTGAAAGAGCCTCTATTTATACAATGAGAGAGTGCTAAAACCCTAAAACCAAACCTCAAACCCTAACCAGCCTGGCCACCAAACAGAGGTTCAAACCTAAATTGGAGAACCAGGAGTGAGGGGAGGCCTCCACCCAGGCAAGGCGCCCCCACTCCAACCCTAAACACTGAAATCCACCCCTAGATGAGCCCATACATGTGGAAGGCACCCTCGGGAGAGAGAGGGGTGTGAGCTGCTAAAGGAGGCACCCTGCTGCATGGAAAAGCTGCCTGCTAGGTCTGGAAACCTACTTTGTTAGGTCTGGGAAGCCTACTGATGGTGCAAGCTTCAGTCTTCACCTCGATCAAATCACCAGACCAATGAGAGCTCTCCATCTCATCTTTAGCTGGAGATGACATGTCTGATAACTGATAATAAATTAATTGATTTCTTAATGATGACCAAAGCTAAGTTATGATAAATCCAATCATCATAAGTGCTCTATGAGATGTCATTTAGCCTTTTATTTTACTGAATTTGGATTATTTTGGAAAGTTTTATTTTTCTCCAAAAATAATCATTTTTTAATAAAAAAATCATTTCTTTACTCAAAACTGACTTTTTTGAGAAAAAAGGCATTATGTGTCTGATTGTTGATCTGAAAGTTGGTTCTGACTGGCTGGCTGATCAAGAATGATTTTTGGTTTAAGGTTAGAGCCATCAATCACTGAATTCGGAGTCCGAATGACCGACTTACCACGAACGAGTTTTCTCCATTTAATTTATGGAAAAATTAATCCAAAAAACTTAGGAAAAGTAATTAAAAATTAAAAAATAATTTTTTACTGTTCAAAAAAGATTTTTTCGAAATTTTTTTATATGTCCAGATGACTTAGAACATGACCATGATCTATCTAAAAAATGTCTAATAGTTTTATAACACTCAGTTGGGCTCTAATAACCCCCCAAGGACTAGAATTCAACATCGAGCATTCCAGCTTCGGAGGAAGCGGGAGAAAACCTCGTCAATTATACTCGGCTGAAGGAAAAGCATAATTGTCAGGGGCAAAAAACTCCCTGGAATACCTTATTTGAGATCCTACGTCTCAGGAGACCGAACCACTCAAAAATACCCTACTAGCACATTTTATTACAAACCCCATGGGACCATGGTCAAAATTATTAAAATAAAAAAGTGGCTAGCCAATATTGGCTAGACATGAAGAGGGATCAACTGATACACTGGAATCAGACTTTGAACAAGTCTGTCAACCGGTGGCTCCTCAGGTAATCCAACTAAGTGCAAAATTAGTGGATAACAGACACTATGTTCATCCTAGATTGACGCCCAACGCATCCATCTCACTTCCCAGCCTTTCGTTTAGTGCTCTGTCTAGATCGCCTATCAGATTGTGCGCTGCTGAGAATTAATTCTGACCATTTAAAACGTGAACCAGCTGCCAATGTTCTGTTATCCATGCGTCTGGGTGATGAAGCTGTGTTCTAGATTATTCTCCATCCTACATTCTCCTTTACTTTCCACCACATCAACCATCCACGTGCTGGATTGATGCATTCAACTCACGCCCTAGAAGGATCACTTGTGGCCTCCTTTTCCTGACTCCAAACTACTACCAGTCTGCACGTTTAAAGAATAGAACGATCAGCGTTCTAAAAGTCCCACCGTGTACGCTGCCTTGGGTCGCCACCATTCCACGTTCACGCTGAAGAAGGAGTCATGCGCCACCTTTGCAGATCATTTGCACTAGAGAAGGAACCTATGTGTATGTCGTCCAGTGAAAAGAACCAGACTTTTGTTGAAGGAGGATGCCTACGCATTGGCCTGTGGTCAATTAAACGCTTTAAAGATCGGCTAAATTTAGAGAGAAGTCGACCTCTAAAGGGTCGACTTGCTCATCCCTGTAAATAATTATATAAAGCAGTCTCCGTGAGAGAGTTCAGTTAGCTAGAAAATCAGTCAATTAGTAGAGTTAGGAGAAGAGTTCTTGCTGCAATTTACTCTTGAACTTTGTATTTCTATTCCACCATCTGAATAAAGAGTCGTATGCATTGTTGTTGAAGATTGCGTTTAAGTAGAAGTTAGTCAGGCATCACCCCTAATTGTTGAGAGGGCCTCTCATCAACCAGAGGTTCATTTTCTTTGTTTAGCTTAGTTTCTTTTCTATTTTAGCTAGTCTAGTTTAATTTCTAGTTTGTTTCCAGTAGATCATAGTAAATGCTATCATATTTGTTTTCTGCAATACATTAACTCAGTTTTATTTTGAAAGTTTAGTTAGATGCATGCATAGCTTGCTTTCAGTTATTTACTTTTAGTCATTTTGTTTTCAGTTATTTTCATTTCCAACATTACTTTCAGTATTTGTTTTCAAGAATATAGAATAAGTTGTTTTCATGAATTTAGAATATATTCAATTTTGTTATTTTCTTTCCCATTTTGAATTTATGCAAGTTAATTTCTAGTTTATTTATTAGTTTAATATGCAAATGATTCCTTTTGTTCATGAATTAGTTAAGGTTAATTTGTTGTTAAATAGGTTTATTTACTGTTACAATGCATTAGAATTACATCTGCATGGCTTCAACTAAAGATTAATTCATTTAGGTTAGTTTTTACCATTTTTACTGTGCGGCCTGTCATTCGGACAACATGTTCAGTCTGTTATTCAGCCACCCTTTCAAACCCACAGTTCAGTCTGTCATTTAGTCTTTAGTTCTGTTTGTAGTGTTTTTTATGTATTTTCAAATTGTTTTTAGTTCTTTTTTGCTGATGTTTGAATTATGCTTTGTCTGTAATAGTTAAATAATAGTTTTGTTTAACATTTAAGTTAAAGTTTAGTTGTTTTAAATTATTTATTAAATTTTTATCATTTTCCTTACTTCTTTTATTTTGAATGTAGTTTAAGTTATTCTTAAGTTCTGTTTCTGATTTTGTCGTATGGTTGTATGGTTTTGTGTCTATTCCTTTTGAATTGATTTATTTGTTTGTATGCGAGATTTAGTATTTTCCTTAGTTTGTTTTTAGCTTGTCTTTTTATGATTGTGTTATTTTTTAAAGAACTTGTAGGACATAACCTAAAGATATTTCTTTATTAAGTTTTCTACTTGCTTCTTTTATTTAAGTTTTCTTTATTAAGTTTTCTACTTGCTTCTTTTTAAGTTTTTCTTATTAAGTTTTATCTATTAAGCTTTCCAGTTGCTTATAAGTTAAGTCTTCCTTGCACTTTAGTTCTCTGTTTGAATAAGTAAGTTGTTGATTATATATTTTTCAATCCAAAGTTATAAGATAGATTATTTGTTTAGTTAATCTTTTATCTCAGTTTAGTTACCTTAATTGCATTTTTAGGAAGTTTGACTTAGTTTTTCATTTTGAAAGATCTTTCGATCTTTTGTTCGTTAAAATATTTACGCGGCATTCTCTACCTTCGTATATATTTTGTGTCAACTCTAAGCTTACCAACCCCGGTTGATAATTAAAGAATAGGTGGATTAATTTAGCATTATAACACCCAACATCAACATGAATATAGTATGATGATCTTAAATTCTGGATGCTATTTAGAACCTTGATTATATATTAATGTAATTTCACTATTTGCGCTTTTACATGCAATATAAATAATCATCCTTTACATATTTGGTGTTTATTGGTTTATATTATTGGAATTTGAATATTTTATATACTTCTTATTAATGCCAAACAGTTGCTAGTTCTTCAATATGATTTGGTTCGAGTAAAAGAATTTAGGACATTGATTCTAGTTCTAACTGCTTTGCCTTGGATAGCAAGAAAAATGAATTGGCCTATTTCTTATTGAAAACTGACGAGAGATGGAGGCTCTTAATAAGGTGGCATGTTTCTTATTGAAAAGTGATGCGAGATGGAGGCCCTTAATAATACAATATTACATAACCACTTCTTGTCAATAGAGAAAAAGTCACTTATCACCCACTATCATTGCCATGACTAATTAAATATATTTCAATCTCGTCTCCAAGGGATTAAATTACATGGAAATCTCTTACTTCAATGTTTGCACAAGAAAGACCCTCCATAATAGTAAATAAAGATGAATGCAAGATGGAAAAATATATTGTACCACCCCCCTTCCCGTCCACCCTTTGGGGTAAAGTCTAGCATGATTCCAACATAAACTATGCTTGTGTTCATAGTTTCAACTTCCACCTCGATCATGCTTCTTCTCATGGTTCTGTTGCAGCTGCAACTGTTTTTCCCCAAATTTCTTAAATTTTGAGCCCCTCCTCATGATTTTGCTTTAATTGTTGGATTTTTTGATTTGTTGGTCTGGGTTTTAATTTTAAATGATTACAAAAGATTAACTCTTGACCGAGGTTCAGATTTTGATTGCGAGTCGTAGATTCTAAGTTGTCTTCGCTTGTTGATCGAACAAATTGTTCTTTGCTGTGGGTCGCCGTTGCGGAGGTATGACAGGTCGCTGTCCATTGCTGAGTTTAAAACTGTCTGAACACTTTAGTAATTTTCTGTTTGATCGGGAGTTTTTTCTGTTTGATCGGGAGCCGGAACCTTTTTTACTCCCGCCGTTGCGGAACCGTAAGCAATTTAGCACCCGAAGTTCAAATCGTTCCGACTGCCGATGAGCGTTTGCCTTTCAGTCGCGCACCCGAAGTTGTTTCTCTTCCGCCGTTGCGGATGGGGAAGCCTTTTGCCTTCCGATGTTCAAACTTAGCCGACTTCTGATCTAAAGTTTTCCCGCCCGCGTCACAGCCTTCTCTCTTTCGTCGTTGCGGCTCTCAAAGTCCTTTAGCTGCCGAAGTGTCTAAACCGTTCGACTTCCGATTTTAAAGTTTCCCGCCCTCCCGTCGCATGCTTGGAGCCTTTACTTTTCCGTCGTTGCGGCCGGAAAAGCCGTTCGGCCTTCGATGTTGTTTTTTTCCCGCTTTCCACCATAGGGATTGCTATCGCAAGCCTGTAGGAGAACAAGGTAGGGGTTGGCGCTTGTAGAATGACGGTGGTGCACTTGATCATTTCCGGTGGATTGGTCGTTCAGTCAGTTTAATTTGCTGCTGTGGTTTAAATGCGTTTCCAACAAATGATGCTCGGCGTTTGGTTGCAGGTAGTTTCCGGAAATTGGTCAACGGAGTCGGATCATTTGGTGAAAGTAGAGCCGAAACCAGCAAGAGTGTAAGATGGACAAACCAAAGAGAAAACAAGATGAATGGTGATAAAGGGGCGGTTCTGAAAGGTCCGGCAGTTACGTAGCCAATCATGGGCATGCGCCGGAAAGACAAAAGGATACGAAACGCTCGAGAGACCGAAAGGTCATGCGTTGGGAGGAAACCCAAACGATTTATTGTTTATTTAAATACTGGAAAGTTAGAAGTAGAGAAGGGCTTTTTCCCTCGAAAAACTTATAAACCATTTTGGCTTGTAAGAGGAACTACTTGGTTTTACAATCAGAAACTGCAATTTTTTGCCTGCTGGAGAAAGCGAAAAGTGGAATGTATCAACGTGATTAAATGAACAATGTTGAAGGGGAACTATTTCGTTTTCAGCTGTGTTTCATTCACTGTGAGAGTGTTTGATTTCCTGAACTTATGTTCTTGTTGAATGTTCTTCAGTATATTTTGTGATGTTTTCCACTGTGAGTAATAAATGTTGTTCATAAAACAATTGGCTATCTGGTTGTTTAAATATCTGTAATTGTTCATGTGTTTTGAAAGAAGTATCAGCTACCTGAAACTTTTCATAATGCATGTGCAAAATGTATTACTCACCAATAAATGATAACTCTGCTCCCTAGGGATAGTTTAGGTAGTTAGTTTTATTTTCTTGTTGTATGTGATTTGGATGCTTGTGGGCCTTAAGACGAGAGGTAAGAACCTGCGCATCACATTGTGATTGCTCCATGCATCTTATCAGCCTGCATGTTAGTTAGGCACTTGCATTTCATAATTTAAGTCAAAATACAAAAAACTCGGTGGACCGGGCTGCAGCGGGTAAAGCCTTTGTTTTGTTACTTGACCTACGGTAGCCGGACCGTAAACCGGATGGATTCCCTATACCAAACAGTCAACGGTCTAGTTGGGAACGTTGATTGGGGAGAATCCCTTACTGTCGCTGCCTGCAATTTTCAGGGCCTCAACAGGTTCCACCATGCCCCAAGGAGTTTGGGGATCTTTGAATCGACCTTGAACTTCAAATCTCGGATCTATTAAACCTAGAACCCATCAAATCAATCAGAACCATGAATTTTCATTTTGTTAAAATTCAACAAGGGATGCTAAGAAATAGGTGTTTTGTTGTTGGTACAAATTTCCAACATTGATCATTTAGATATAAATTCCTTATTTGAATCTAACCATGTGGATGCATCTTGTTGCTCTTCTCATTTAACTAATGTTTGACTAAATCCTGCATATTTTAATGCTTTGTTAAAATCCTATATAATATATTCAAGAAACTCAATCAAATCAATTTAAATTTAGTTAATCTCACATAACTGGTTGTTACAGGGTATAAGAGAAATTTAAAAATTGAATACAATAGTGATTTCAATCAAACAAAATGTTCCTAAATAAATACTCTCAATTCAAATATCATGTTATGTACTTAGGAAATATAATATGAGGTACTTGAGGAGGTACCTAAGGGGATAATGTATGTAATGTGGTCATAGGCCCACTTGGTGGTTGGTGGGTAATAAATAGGTCTACTAGACTATTATATAAAATAATATAATGATAAGGGATAGTTGGCATAGACGCCCTAAGAATACTCGTGAAAAAATATAAAAATAAATTAATAACATTATATGAGATATGTTGGATGAATTGTATTATAACAAGGATGACTTGTGGAGTGATTCCTTCCTTGAGTAATTAATGGTGTTACCTTAGCCTAAGAATATTTCTCTATATCTTGATGGTATTCTTGTGGTGAATGTATTTTGGTTATTTTTGAAGTTTAAGAATTTTATATCATTATTTTTATTCAATTTCAGGATACTGAAGCACTTTTTTAGGTAAAAAATCGGAAGAATTCTTTATTTTTTGCAATTTAAAAAAAAAAAGAGGAGGGTTGTAGAATTTAGATCTATTTGTGAAACTTTATGTACATAATCTAAATAAACCAGTTGTAGATCTTAGTTCCTTTCGCCTTGACACCCAAATTCAAAATAAAATCGTTCAAATTGAAATCATGGAAGTGAAATTATTGTTGATTTAAAAATGACTCTTTTTAGGATTTTTTCGATGACAACTAAACAAATTGCAAAGCTCATGTATTTTGATAGAGTGATCAAATTTGAGTCAAACCAACTCTAGTAATCACAAAATGATCATGGCATTTCATAATTGTAGTCCTAATATAGATTCCAATAAATGTTGGAGTTATGCTCATTTTAAATTTGTCATCTCAAAAGTAACTGATTTTTTTTAAACCCTAGTTTTATTTTTGGAATTATGGTAAGCAAGCTATTGTTTATAGGAAAATTTGATGGTATTAGTATTGAAAAGTACATAAGTGAGAAAAAGTTATTGTGGAAACAAAATTTGAAATATTAGTTACCCTATGGTTTAAGAGAAGAACCAGCTAGATGTTGACATGTGTTTAACCAAAACAAGATGTCAAAACTTCCAAATGAAGAATTTGAAAATGTATTTTTAAATAGGTGATCTCATACTGTAAAGAAAGGTAAAGGAAACACTAAGGGTTTGTTTTCATGCACAAACTTCCTATTCTAGATTTATTGATGTATTCAACAACAAAATGTTATTATTTATGTAAACCCTAGTAGCAAGTATAATCTCTTCAATGTTAATTTGGCTAAAAGGTTGCAAGTCCCCGCAAAGCATATTCAAAGTACACATGCTGAGTGAAAATGTTCATTTTTTAAATATTTAAATATAACCGTGGATAAATATTTGTTGCACTTGGATTTTCATGCTAATATTATGCATGTTGCAAATATTGTTTTGAGATATTCTTGCATGAATTTGGTACAATTAATATTAATGTGCAATTTTTTTTATGTACCTTTGGTAAAAGAAAAAGAAAATTACATTGCATGATATTTCGCTTACTAAACAAGAAAAGCCCAAACAGGTACATGAAATCCTTGCATGCAAAATAACTTAAGTCCCTATTGACACATTAGATGAAGAGTCCACTATTAAATCAGACGAAGGAATCACAAAATCACATGAAGAAAATCCTAACCATGGAGAACAATCTAAAGAGCTACTTGACTCAAAGAAAGCACAAGTTGCAAAGTCAAAGAAAGAAGAACCAATAGCTAAGGTGTCAAAGAAAGAAGAACCAATAGCTAAGGTTATGGTATATCACCACCCACACCACCATGAAAAACAATAGTCATCAAGGCAAGGTTAAGAGCATCAACAAACATGGATCCAAAAAGACAACCAATGTGGAAGTAAATGGACTAAAAGTAACGCATATAAATACCAAAGTAGTACGACACCAGAGAAACAAGGGAACAACCATAATCAACATCCAGGTGGCAAGAAAACAATTGGACCCCATGTCCACATTTCACTAGAATGAACGGATGCTTGTGCTTGGTACCAGTGGGCTACATTGCTTAGTAAATCATATTAGATGGTTTCCTCCTATGTTTTGAAGACGAAACATTCTAAGAGGGTTGGAATGCTCTGTACCTAGGGAGGATAATATGGAGCACCTAGAGAGGTACCCAATGAGATAATGTATGTAATGTGACATAAGTCCACTTGATAGTTGGTGGATGATAAATAGGTCCATTAAGTTGTTAAAAAAAATAATATAAAGGTGGTGATGATGATGATGATAATTATAACATCCACTAAAACCAATAAGGGGTAATTGACACAAACTCTCTAGAAATACTCATGAGAAAGTATAAATATACATGAGTATCATTTATGAGATATTTTGGATAAATTATATTGTGGTAAACATGGATTGTGGAGTTATTCTTTCCTTAAGTAATTAAGGGTGTTAGTCTACTATAAGGGGTCTTTCTTTGCATCTTGGTATTATTCTTGTGGTGAATCTATTTTGGTTATTTCTGAAGTTATAAAGTTCTATACAATTGTTGTGATTCAATTTATGGGTTTAGAAAGACTAAATACCATGAACCCATTAAATAGATGTACTTAGCATATAATACAATAACCACTTCATAAATATGTAACGACCTAATAGTTTTAAAATTGAAAAAATATAAGTATTTTCTTTACAAGAACCATCTCACTTATGAACTGAGGTACACGTGCACCAAAAGAGAAGCGAATCAAACCTTGCGAACCTCTCACTTGTATTTAGTTTGGTTATAGAAAGCTGATGTTCACCAGTCAATCGATGATTTGAAATCACATACACCATAAGTGTCTCCACAAAAAGTTAATAACTCAGCATACAGTATCATCTTCTTTGTCTTTGACTTAATGCTCTAAATAAAGAAAAAGTCAAAGGCGGGCTTTTTCTGCCAAATAGTCCACACATAACAGTTTGGCAATGAACTGGAATGAACTTGAAATGATTTTAGAAATCGATGCCTTTCAGCATGTAGGTTTTTGCAGAATGACAAAGTGCATATGCCCTCTGGATAAAGTGTATATCAAATTTTCCCAACGTTTCAGGTAAACACACCACAATACATATATTTCTCTCCTCCCTCACTTTCTTATGTTTCTATCCTCACCAAAATATATATAGATAAGAGATGGAAGTGAGGGAGGAAGGAAATGTACGAAGTATGACCTGTTCACCTGATTTACCGAAAACATTATAGAATAAATATTCTATACATGGTTTCTCCCAAACACATGTCTAGAATCAACACCTTTCAGTATGGAGATGTAAAGAAACCAACAAAAGAACGCTACTGCAGATTAATAAATTTCTAATTAGCACCAAGATAAAGACCTCATTACCAGCACTGATAACGACTGTTGTTTCCTAAGGATGAGGATAATACTACCATATAACTTCCAAAATATGAGGTTGTATAGGATTTGCCTAACAGTATTACATAATGCACATATTATATTTCTGAGTAGGCTCCAATGTCAGATCAAGAAATAATATATACCCAAGCACTCTCAAGGGAGAAGGCCCGTGCCAAGAAGAATACATATTGGAGAACAATATTAAATATCTTTTACATCAGGTGCTGACTGCGAATTCACAATAAGATTATGTTTTGTATGCACAATCTGGTTTATGTGTGCAGGTACACTTGCCCCGATTTTCCGTAAGTTCCTGCCAAAGATTGATATAAAATTTTGAGATTGGTCTGTCTAAAGTGTGTTGTAATAGGAAGATTTATCTGATATCATCAAAAGGCCATAAACTATCAAAATCAGCCATTGTAAATAGATTGACAGAAACACACCTGGACCTGCTTCTGAAGGGACTTGACATATTCAACAGCCTCATCTAACATGTCAGCAATATTTACTGTTTGCTGTATTGAGTCATAAGTGACGAGGAATGCCTATTAGATGTAGATATAGAAGAAAAGAGATATCCTGCACAATTTTCACTAAAAGAATTCAATACATCTCTATTGCTTGCCTTGTCACTGTTTGGCACGAGGTCCTGCAGTTTTCTCATTCTTTCACTGATTCGTGTTCTCCGCACCTAAGTGCGGATAAAAGAAAATATTAGCAGCTTCATTCACATTCTGTGCACTTTTAATCCCACAAGTCACAACTTCCATTCAAAGAGAAATAACTAGGAAAAAAGATCACCAATACTAACCCTTTCAGCAATGCTCCGGGGGTGTGTTGCACAGCCTCTTTTTGCCCGGACCTTGCAGGGAACAGCATCTTGCAGGAATTCTTCCATTGCAAGTTCTGAAGATGTGGATCTTGGCAAATTGTATGGATGGTTTGTTAATACAGATGCACCTCGAATTCCTGCTTCTAACTTCTGGTGTATGGAATAAAAGAACAAAATATATCAATCCACGTATTAGCAAGAATTAACCAAACATCTAACTTTTCATAAACAGAGCCTGATACAGATATATACACAGAAGATAGTTATGACCATACCTGGTGATCTGAGTTATTCAAGCCTTGCATCATTTTCATATCCAATTCTTTCGCACGCTTTCTTGCTGTAAAGTTAGTCCCATTTTGCATTCCTGCAAAATTTCCAGGAGTCATTGCCCCATCATCCCATGACTTAACAGAGAATTTTGAAATGTATCCTTGTCCTGCATTCCCACTACCTAAGCTACCGTCGTCAGAACTGCTCCCTGCTTGATTTTCTGCAGAAGATCCAACCATAGCCATGTTGAGCCTGTCAACCATTTCTGGTACCCTCATATCCACAGGTAGTTGGGATAATAGTCCAGGAGGAGAACTATTCTGCCGCAAACAGTTCATTTGTCTTTGAACTTTATTTGGCGTAATGATATCCCCACATGAGTTTCCTACACCAATACTATTCCTGACTGTTCCCTCCGCATAACCTGGAAGAGAATATTAACTTTAAGGTTAACAGTCTGTCATGCTGTGGTCTAGTGGTTGAGATGGGGCGTCACCATGCTAATGACCCAGGTTCAAATCACAGTGAGTATAGAACCCTGAGTATAAGTTGGCTGAGTTTGATGGGATTCATATGAAGATTAATTTAATAAAGAAGGGATTCGTACGAAAATTGATTCAATAAAAAATAAAAAAAACCTATAAGGTTAACAGATTTAAATAATATATCTTAATTAGTAATTGCCCCTGTTCTCAAAGCAGGGCATATGATACTCACCACTTTCAAAGGTACCTCGGCCTTCAGCAACTAGTTCAGAGAGTAGCCCGGCTGGGGAGCTACTATGTCGAATAAGAGTATTCTTGGATGTTGAGGAGTATGCATTACTCATCCTTCCTCCTGATTGATCAAGGGTATTGCAGCAGACTGAATTCATTTGGTAGGAGGAATCGATGTGCTGTCCATTTGGTTCAGAAACTTGAACATGGTTCATCAATGACATTTGAGAAGTGCCAAAACTGTCTTGGGATACATCTGGTACATTCTCAAGGATTGCATCAAGAGGATGGTGCTTACTCAGATCTTCTCTAGCAACATTCCCTGCACTTCTTTTGAGGGAAGGAAGCTGGCGTGCATTTCTTTTCAAATATTCATTGCGTTCTCCAAGATGCTTTGCTGGTTCATTTTCCCTGAGATGAAAACTCAATACACTAGATTGATTTTGCTGCAGTGGTTTGGTATTTGATTGCAGGGAATTCGAAGAACTACCGGAGAAATACTCTGATATAATGTTATTATTTTCCTCTTCCCCTAAACTTGAAAAAAATGAACTGGGCGCCGAATGGTAGCGCATCAACCCTGCTGGTCCCTGAAAATTGTTGGAGGAGCCTCTTTCTGTTAATGCCATAACTCCATCTGCTTGGGAAACATTGCAAACGGAGGGCTTATAATCGAGGTCCATAAAATCTACATTATTTGTCTGTTGCTGCATCTGAGGCATCTTTTCCGAGTCCATGGAGTACTGGGAGAACGACATTTGGATTCCATTTGCTTCAGAGTGACCGACACTCAAAGATGGAATATTTAAACCAGGACTAATGGCCTGTGCTCGAGAGTTTAGCATTTTGTCAAATGACATAGAAAACCTGGACAGTGCAAAATAAAGCAGGGTTTGATACTAGTTAGACAAAAATTTGAAGCGAATGAGGGAACTTCCATACCATGAAATTACTGAACTATCAAGAGACTTGCAGCTTCAGGGCATGTTTTCTATCTAAAATACATTCTATGTCTTACTAAGGCAAGCTACCACATGCAAGCAATATCTCCAAAAAAAAATGGGCCACCTCATTATGAATAGGATTTAAGTGATGCACACACTCCAATAGTTCAGAGTATCTTATTGAAAGTAGAACATAAACCCTTAGAGTTTGTCATGCATGAACAAAGTATACAGATCACATTCTCCTCAACACAACACTCTACTCTCCTGGCCATTTAGCCATTGAAATCTCAACTAACGTGGCAAGCATAATAATATAAACTGTAATGTAAGTCCACTTGGAATTTGGAAAACGGCAAAGTTGTTGCTTAGAGGTGGAGGTCTAGAAATTTGTGCTTGAAAACAACTCAAACGATGCACGCAATTTAACAATAAGTTTGGATTTTTCCCATCGTTTGCAAGGACTTGTAAGTTTAAATAAAGTCCGATATGCATGCGTAGTTGTCATTTGTTCAGAATCAATAAGAAACTACTGACGACTGTTGATTTAAAATTTTATGGAGATATTTCATTAATGATTTTTGTTACAGTCTACAGAAAGCATTGAAAACAAATCATGTTTATGGCAGGGAGAAATACCAGATTTTGTCTCAGACTAATTTTCAGTACATACCAAGAAGAAAAATGCTGCTGAATCTAGAATACCAACATCATCATATCTCAGGGCTCCAATCTGCAGCTAACAGAATTGAAGAATGGTATCAGTTGCATATAGTTACTTCAACCATTACACTGCGACAGGGCTAATGCTGAAGAAACCCCCTTCTCCACACTCGATTTGGCAGATTTCCATGCATCTAGGGGATACAGAAATTTGGCAGTCAGCAAACACTGAATTGATGTATCAAGTGGAAAACAGTTGAATCCTTTTTAAATAAAAAACATAAACTTGGAATTATTATATTAATTGACATTGCATCTTTATCTGCAAGGTCAGGTTCTTGATCAACAGGTCAAAATTCATTGAAATAACAACCTTGATCACAATGTAATCATGCAGCGCCTTCATCCAAACAGCCAACAAAATACATGCTCATTGCAATCTTTGTCATTACAAAGTTCTATAGTGTTGCCAAATTGCAGCATTGATTGCAAGGTGACGACCGCTTGCTTTGAATGTTTACTTCTTTCTTTTGTTTAACACCAACCTGAACCTACTTCGACAGGACATGATGGAAGAGTGCTTCAGGATCACAGAAAATTCATAACAGAACAGATAAATCAATCTTATTTTCAACCTTTTAGGTCATTCTGCATCAACATAGCACAAGTTTTACAAATTCTAAGTTTTTAAAGCCAGTTTGTGACAAGCTGCAACTGATTCTAGCTTCTATAGCTTGTCATAAAACCATGGATAACATCAATCCAAGTATTCTCTAATCTTGCACAAACATAGGCATAAACTTAGTTTTATGATCGCGGAATAAATATCAGCGTTTGGAACAGAATTAACAAAAGATAGGAAGCAAAAATGATGAAAACTTATGAACTAAAGATATGATTGCGAGTAAAATTTTGCAGCTGTAATTGATGGCTCCAACACCGATTTCTTTTGAAATCTATTGCATTTCTTCTCCACAAAAGTAATGATAATTTCCAAACCAGACGCCTAATGTTTTCAGTTACCACACTAACTTTACAAGATTGCTACAGAGTTAGAAGCCTCATCCTTGTGCACTGCACTTCCATAAAACTTTTCATAATTGATCCATATTCGCATTCACTCTACCAAAAGGCCCCTATTTTGCATTTCAATGAGAAAATTCCCTCCAACTTAACCACAAAAGCCAAAAAAATATTTTAAAAATGCACTTTAGCTAAAGAGAACTTTGCCATCTACACCCTAAATCAGCACTGCTTCATTATTCTCAAATCCCTCACCTTAAACTGCATAAACTTACTGCTAAGGTTGCACTGGTCTATCAAATGGCTAAAATTTTAGACCAAACCATGCAAGCGATCTGCAATATCATCATCAAATCCTAGAACTTGACCACAAATCTACATTAAAAAATCTGTAGCGCAAATTTCCAACAAATTTATTCTAATTTCACAGAGAAATCAATAAAAGATCCGTCCTTCAACGATTTTATTCCGCAAAATTTACTCAAATTACTCCTAAATTGGCATTTCGTTTCCAAAACTAAGCCAGAATTTTATCTATCATAATGCTTTACCCGCACTTTTTCTTTCTTCGCTCCACTTCCAGTTCTTTATCTACCTCTTCGTTCTAAACTCTTTGAGCTTCTTCATTTTCTCGACAGGTTTTCCCAATTTAAGTGCTAAAACCGTTAAATTCTCTCCATATTCAGAAATTATACGATTATTTTACCCGGCATCCACCATTTTTCCCAGATTTTCCAAAAATTTATGTCCAAAACCTGCAAAATTATCTCAAATTTTCTTTTCCTGCTATTTTCCCCAGCTAACCTCACCAAAAATCTCAGCCATAGCATCAAGAAATAAAATGCACAAAAAATATTATATTAAATAAGAGAGTCGGTTTTGACCGACCTTTTTTTTTCTTTCGGTCTCTGGTAGTCTCCCCGACAGCAGCCTCGGCTGTAATTTATGAAACGGATCAAACCCTCGGCATTCATAAAACCTCGCTTCCAACACGCTGCACTTCAGCTTCCCCTCGCACAGAACGCAGATGACATTTTCTCTTCTTCTTTTTCTCTTTCGTTGGATTCCCGTGCCCAGTGATGACGGGAACTGCAGGCCGCCCTTAACTGCGGTTAATCGCTGTTTTGGATTGGTCTTAACTGCGGTTTAATTGCGGAGAAATGCCAGCCCTTCCGTTGACTGTGCTTAACGGCGTTATCGCACTAGGACAATCAGAGGGACCACGCCAGCCTGGCGCCTGCAACTGATTTTGGAGGGTGTGAATGCCGCCAGATCAGCATATTCATGTTTCCGGCATACGCCAAACAGTGGGAAGAATGTCTCGTTATCTTCCTACGTGGCATTTTCCGATTCGCTGTCATGCATAGTCTCGTAAATTGTGGACCGCTTGAGCCGGCCCTCGGTTACGGAGCTTGGATTTCATTACCCGCCTTATACGCAACCTCAGCCAAACAAAAATTGACACGTGTCAATTGAAAAGGCCTTTGTAGCGTTGTTTTTAAAGAACTCATAATAACAACGTGTTCTCCTTACCGTTCTTTTATCTGACTGCGATGTCACTCTGACATTAAATGGGTTTGGTGAATACCGATAAGCAACACGTAAATATAAAAAATTAATCTTTGATAAAACAATTTAAGAAAAAATTGAAATTAAATAATAATAATTTTTAAAATTTAGAAATGAAATAATAAAAATTGAACTTTGATTTTTTTTAATTGATTACTATTTAAATTTGTGATTGATTGGGTGAGAAGTTTTTTTTAATTAATGCTTGATAAAACAATTTAAGAAAAAATTGAAATTAAATAGTAATAATTTTTAAAATTTAGAAATGAAATAATAAAAATTGAACTTTGATTTTTTTAATTGATTACTATTTAAATTTGTGATTGATTGGGTGAGATGTTTTTTTTAATAAGTTAAAAAATTTCATTACCATATTGATAACTAAATTACGATACATGGTATCATCTTAAAAAATTATTAAATAAATAAAAAAAATTTAATTTTAATAAATAGAAAAATAAAAAATATTTGTCAATATTTTATTTATATGATTTTTAATCATAAGCCACTCAAATTATATGATAAAACTAATTTTATTTATTCATATTAATTATTAAAAAAGTTTGCTTTAACATAGAAAGGTAAATACATTATCAACTAACATGTGGAAGATGATACAGCCAATCTTATCTACTGGTATTGCTTTTATAAAATATATGAAAAATTTCAATATTAAAATTGTAAAATTATTGTTATTTTAAAACAAACATAAATTCATCTTAAATCTTGATTTGTCAAATCATTGTGAGACATTTTCAAGTTATCATAAATTGGGCAACGGAGTTTTCATGGTTGAACTTTTCTATCATCTCCTTGAACTTTTCTATCAACTCCTTTCAGCATATCTAAAGAGATCTAAATAAAGAAGTTGACTCTTTATCAAAACAGGATATGGGTTTTATGGATGGAAAATAAAATTCCATTTTTATCATGAGGGAAACTGTTCACATATGGGAGATTGAATTTCTTCTAGTTTTTGTTACATTAATACTTTATATATGGGTCTTGTAGTTTTTTAATTTTATAAGCTTGCTTTTAATTTTTATTTTTATTTTTTATTTTATGAGTGGACATGAATTTTTTCAATTATTTTTTAATGTCAAGAAAGTGACAACATCTCCACCTTACTAGGCTATCTTTTATGTCAAGATATTGATAAATATTTCAATATTAATAAATATTTAACAACATTTCAAGCATATTATATAAGTTAGTATGTATACACAACATATTCTAAAAATTATCCAAAATGGTTAAAAGAATCTTATTGTCAAAATAAATTTTTTATAGAGGGAATAGTTCCAAGTCTTTTCTAGATTTTTCAAAGTTTTGGGTCACTTTAAAGACCCTTAAATCCCTTAAGTATGGAGGAAATGTTGGTCTACAATGGGCAGACTCGGGTTTACTGTAATGTACCAACAAAACCTCTAGCTCACTGGCCCTTTCGGCGACAGACCGCGGAACGGCCTGAAGTCTCACCCGAAGTGATCTGGATGGGTTAGCTGAAGACTCAGGTGTCCTCAACCAAGTTCTGTCGTATCCTACGTTCTCCTTACTCTACTTAACCAATTGAGTCTCTCTATAAGCGTTGTTTCTCTTTCCCAGCTGGCTCTTCTATGAAACTGACTCTTATCGCATCGCGGCTTCTAGGACGATGCGCAAACTTCCTCTTCTACTTAACTCTTTACCTGCGATATCCCACACCGCGGCTCCTCCGACAGTGCGATATCACCTTTCCGAGCTGCGATAGCTTCTATAGTAAGACTCAATAGGACTCTCCAACTCTCAAGGTCCAATGGCTTTCTTTCTCTTATAATAGCTCAGTTAACCTTCGCAAGGGTGTTAAACAACTTCTCCTACGCTTCTTCAGTCTATTATGCTTAACATCTATTGCGCTCAACTTGCTGAACTAAGTATACAGGAATCACTTAACACAATAACTGTTATGGTCTGAATCAAGCATTGATAAACTCATAAGCAGAATACTTAACACATCCAACTCGCATTTAACCTTTTACGTTACTGTAAACTGAAGGATAGCATACATACATTCATTAACTGTTAATCAAAGCTCATGTAACAGGTAACAAATAGCAAATAAGTAAACACAATCACATGAAACAGTCGCACAACACACGGATTTTACGTGGTTCACTTCCAAGGAGGGGAAGCTACGTCCACAGGAACTGGTTTTTATATTATATCTTGAGAGGATAAACACAGTTCTGCTGCAACCTATTATGCAGCTCGAGATCTTCTGGGAAACTCCACGCACTCAGCCGGGAGCCCTTCTCTTAGATATCTTCTCTTTCTATATTGCTTTCTCCTTACAATATTTCCTCTCTCTCTCTCAATCCCTGCGGATTGTTACACTCATGCTCAAAAAGTCAGCTACTGGTTGCCGTAAGATAATACAGACTTAATAACAGAACCAAAGCTCGACTCTTTCTTAATATCTTACAATACAGATAACTAACAACTAGCTATCTTTCTCTCTACTGTCTACTATCCCACTGTCTAACCTTTTACAATACAAAATACATGCTTAAATAGGTGGCCCGAAGGTCTCACCCTGATACAAAACTGTGGGCCTATCCCAACAGTAACCCAAAAACCCTAACTGTGACAGTCGGCGTATCTGTATTGTGGACTACCGCTTACTGGTCACACTGCAGCTCTCTGCAGTCTTCCACGCTTCCCGACGCTGATCGTGGGTATGGACGTCGCTTCCTCGGTCGCTCCCCTTCTGTCCTTTGTCTTCAATACCTCGGCCCGTTGCTCTTTTTCCTTTATGAGGGTAGTTGAGCCCTCCTGTCTTCGTCGCTGCCTTAAGTGCAGTGGTTGAGCTCTCTCTTCTCGGTCGCTCAGGTACTATTTCCTTTGACTTTCTTGTCCCGATATAGCAGCTTTTCCTGTAGTTGCGGGGCCCTGCTCCAACAGTCCCCTAACACTTACTTGTGGCTCGTCCTCGAGCCACTAATAGCTAGTTTCTCTTGCTGTAGCTTCTCCTTGGCTTCCTACGAAGTCCTTGCAAATCTTTCTCTGAGTCCTGCGACTTCTTTGTCCATAGCTTCGACACAGTCTTGTGCTGCTTTCTCTAAAATAGGATCAACACTTTCCTTAAGTGAACTCCAGAATAAATGGCGGACCATTTATAGGCTACAAAATTTGTTTCAACGATCTCATCTCCTGCTATCTCGGTCAGGTCTGTACCATTCACCTCAAATTCTACTGGAGCGCTTGTCCGAACAGACTCATCAAAGCCATCATCATTCTGAATATATGGAAAGTAGATGTCTTTCAGCATACATCTAAGTTGATCTTCATTCCGATAATCTACCTTTACTTGGATATATGCACCTTGGTAAAACTTCCATGAGGAGACATGTCGTTTTCCAGCTTTAATGTAACTACCTTCTTTGACATTTCCTGTCTCTCTCTCATTTTCAACATCTCTGCCTCGTTCCTTTCCCGTTTCCTTTTGTTTTTCTGAGGCTCGGATGCCTGTTTCTTGGTCCTTTTTTCTTTCCATGAGATCTTCTGGGAAACCCCATGCACACAGCTGGGAGCCCTTCTCTTTCTTAGTCTCACTTTTCTTCTTCTCTGTTTTCTTATATTGAGTGATATGTTCGTCTTTCTTCTTCTCTGCTTTGGGCTGGAATCTTCTACTATCTGAGCTTGACTCCTCATCCTTGGCGTCTGTCTGACCTGTGATGCACCTAATTTCACAACCCTGGGCGGCATCGTCATAACAGACTTGAGGCCACCACGCTGGAATCGTCGCACAACGTCTTCTACAGCTTCCTTCTCGGACATACACCACATGGTGCAATACTCTGGACTGGCAATGGCTACGAAATTGGGGAAACTAGCACTCTATAACTGAAGTATCTCTGCTCAAGAAAGACTCCTACAACTTGCTCTATATTCTCAAAAATCGCAAAAGTAACCCTTCTGTGTGAATGATCTATGTACTTATAACGAAGGCGATAATCTCTGAAGCAACGGTCACTTAGGCTAGACCCGTCGGCAGCATTTATTGCATGGACAAGACAACACCCGTCGTTTCGATCCTCATTAATCGCTGAAAATCCGATCAAATTTCCTTCGAAAATTGTGCACAGGCACCGGTCTCGACCAAGATTTACCAAATCTGGGAAAATCACTGTACTGTTTCCAAATCTAGGGCAACGGATAGCTGTCGTATCTGGATTAACTGCTTGGCAGAAGGCGACGTGACTGGCCCTCTGTCCCTTTCCAAAATCATCTACGTGGCACGGGGAACATCGCATCGCTGCGATGTAACACCGCATCATCCTGAACCAAAAAGGTTCACGCCAAGTTGTTGAAACTCACCACGTTCAAAACTTGCACAAAATAAACTTTCCTATTGCGAAATTTTTTTTTTTTTGGGTGTAGACTAGTTATAGGTGCGATGTCTCCTTTCAACTACATTGGACATCTACACATCTAGTTCCCTGCGTCAGGATTAGGAGGTGGAGTGGCTATCACTATAAAGCTTAAGCCTGCTGCCATTAATCAAAGTAGGAACAAGCTCCCCATTCAGTTTTCTTAGCTGAACGGCACCTCCGTCTGTAACTTGCTAAATCTGATATGGCCCCAACCAATGTGTCTTGAGCTTCCCTGGAAACTTAACAAACTTGCTGTCATAAAGGAGCACTAGGTCTCCTATCTGAAAAATCTTGTTCTTGATGTGCCTGTCATGCCAAGCTTTTTCTCGTGCCTTCTGCACTTTTTGATGAAATCCTGCGATGAATCTGTCTTCTTCTAAGGAAAGCAGTTGTGCTAATCTGTCATTCATCGTATCTGTATCAGCCATCTTGGTAATTTGAGCAATTCTTAAACTGGGAATAATATATTCCATAGGCATAACAGCCTCTTGTCCATACACCAAGCTGAAAGGTGTGTATCCCGTAAGTTTCTTGCATGTAGTTCTATAAGCCCATAATACAGCATTAACCCTGAGGTCCCAATCATTTCTTTGGCTGTTACAGATCTTAGTAAGAGCATTTTCTAGAATCTTGTTAAAAGCCTCCACCGTACCATTAGCTTGTGGGTGGTAGGGAGTGCTCTTATGGTGCTGTATCTGAAATTCCTTCGTCAAGGCCTCAATAGTGCGATTCAGAAAATGTGTGCCTTGATGACTCATCAAAATTGCTGGACATCCAAATCTACTAATGATGTTTTCAAAAATGAACTGTGCAGCTATAGCAGCATCACAATTCCTTACTGCTTTGGCCTCTGCCCATCTGGTGAGGTATTATGTTCCTGTGATTATGTATCTCGCACCAGATCGTTTTCTCGGTGGGTTGATAGGACCCACAAAATCTATAGCCCACTTGTCAAATGCCCTCAGTGTAATCTGTAGTCGTAGTGGCATTTCATCTCTCCATGAAGGTTTTCCTACCCTCTGGCAGATATCGCAGCATCTGCAAAACTCCTTAGTGTCTTTGTGCAAAGTAGGCCGCCATAATCCTGCAGCTAGAATTTTCTGAGCAGTCGGCTTTCCTGCGAAATGACCTCCTGCGGCACCTGAATGTGCTTCTCTAATAATGGCCTCTTTCTTGTGCAGCATCACGCATCTGCGCAGGACTTCATCTGGACCTAACTTATATAAATGTCCTGCGATCAAAGTGAAATCTGCTGCTTTCACAACTAACTGTTTCTTCTGCTGCTTAGTAAACTCAACTAGTGCCCACCCTGTAGTGAGAAAGTGGATAATATCTTCATAATACTCATCTGCAATATGGATAGAAAACAATTGCGCATCTGACAAATTATCCTCTAAATTACTTGGTTCTTCTCCTGAGTCTATTCGCGATAGATGATCAGGTCCGACATTTAATTTTCCTGGTTTTACAATAATTTCAAAATCATACTCCTGAAATAAGAGTAACCATCTACAGATCCTTCCTCCTAATACTGGTTTATTGACCAAATACTTTAAAGCGGAATAGTCAGTGAACATCTTGAATGGGGCACCCAACAGGTAGTGCCTGAACTTCTGTAGAGAATACACCATAGCTAATCCTTCTCTTTCTGTGGTGGTGTAGTTCTTTTCTGCGGTAGATATCTTTCTGCTAGAGTACGCGATAGGGTGATAGATACCCCCTTCTCCTGGTTGGGTTAAGACAATCCCTAGTGCGATGCCAGATGCATCCACATGTACATGAAATGGTTTGTTCCAATCTGGAAATACTAAGATGGGTGCGGTGACCATCTTCTCTTTAAGGGTGTCTAGACTTTGTTGGCATTCCTCATTCCATAGGAATTTCGTTTCTTTCTTTAACAATTTTTCCATAGGTGTTGTGATCTTTGCATAGCCTTTGATGAATTTTCTATATTACCCGGTATGACCGAGCACTGTTCTCAGTTGCTTAACTGAGTTGGGTGCTAGAAGATTTACAATGATGTCAATCTTTGCAGGATCTACCATCAAGCCTTGTCTGCAAACAATATGACCCAACAAAATACCAAATGGCACACAGAATATACATTTCTTCAAGTTAAGAGAAATTTGATATTGCCTACATTTCTCTAACATGAGCCTTAAATCTCCTATATGCTTGTCGATTAATCCAAATACAGTCCAATCATCAAAATAGACTTCTAAGAATTTATGGATGTATTCCTTGAATACAACAACTACCACTCTAGAAAAGATAGTTGGTGCATTTTTAAGACCAAAGGGCATTACCGTATACTGGAATGAGCCCCATTCTGTCGCAAATGTGGTCTTATGTCGATCCTCTGGATGGATTCTTATCTGGTGATAGCCTGAAAATCCATCAGTGAATGAGTAGATCTCCTGTCCTCCCACATTGTCTAAAAATTCATCAGTGAAAGGTGTTGAAAATGGGTCATGAAGTGATGCGTCCTTGAGTTTGCGCAAATCGACACAAATCCTGATTTCTCCCTTAGTTTTCTTTTCCTGCACAACCATGGGACTAACCCATTCGCTCTCTTCTACTGGTTCAATGATGCCTGCTGCTAGCATCTTATCAATCTCATCTTTAACTTTTTATTTATAGCGAGGATTCAATCTGTATGGATGCTGCTTAACTGGCCTAGCATCCTCTTTCAATGGTATCCGCATTACTCCCAAATCTCCTACTATTCCCTTCATCTCTGTGAACTTAGTGGGAAATAAGTCCTGATAGTCATGTAACAAATCTGCGATGTGTCCTACTGTTTCATCATCCCAATAGTCTCCAATAGAGGCAAACTTTGGTTCTGTTTCTGTGCTAATATTGATTTTTTTAATCTTGATAGGCTCTGTGATAGCTGGAATCTCTAGCTTTGGTCCGTCAACTTCACGAGTCCCTTCAGACTTTGGAATGTTGATACTAAGAGGATTCTCATCCTCATCACTTGGCTCTTCTGTGAAGTTGTAACACTCTAGCGCATGTTCTAACTAAATGGCCCAATTAGGCTGAGCATACACTGGTAGGGTACAGTCATCAAATATCTTAGTCTTTATAACATCTAGAGCCTGATCGATGCTTGGGTACTCAGATTCAAAAGTGAAAGTGAGTAGAAAGTTGTCTAACATAACTGGCCATGTAATAGTTCCTCTGTGCAACTCTATCTCAGTGTACCAGTTCCTTGGAACTGTGTCTAAAGTGTGAATGAATAGGTGAACCCATTCATCCTCTAGAATGTCCAACCAACTCTGTTCACAAATCTTAATATGTGACCTGGGGTCACTTTCTCCTGTATATTTCTGTTGTAAAGGCTCCTTGTTATTAGAGAATCTGATCGCCATCAGTCTCTTAAAATCATCCCATGATGCGATATGTTCTTTATGTGTATGCCACCATCTTGCAGGTGTGGCTTTGACTGCAAGGTCAATAGCTGCCATCCTCCGCTCATGAGGAATTTCCTGCTCAAACTGTTGTAAAAAGTCATTAACATCCGCTAAGCCATGAAAGGACGGAATATCCTTAACCTCTGCACCGATCCATCGCAGTGACTTAGTCATAAATGCACATCTGCGAGCTGAGACTTCGTAAAGTCTATTTTGCCAATTTTCTAAGCCAACGTCTGAATATGATGCGCATGAGCTGTCGCATCACCAACTAATATTTCCTTCTGCGGTGGGGTTGATATAATCACTCTGGTTAGCAGTCATCTGATAGAGGCTTTCCATATTACGCGCCTCTTCCTCTGCTCTGATAGGTTCAATGTAACGAGGACCCTGGAAAGGATCCAATGGTGCGATGACTCGAATCTGATTATCCTCAAAGGTCATTTGTCTTTTCTTTAAATCGATAACAACCATGTTATCAATTGCCCAATCAATACCTAGTAACGTTGGATACAGTCTGCTATTGCCAATGATTTCTATGACTTCAAAGTCTGCAAAGCTGCGAACTCCGTCAATATCAACTGGTACTTGCGGTAATCGACCCAGTGGTGATACCCTCTGCTGATTGGCTAGTCGCAGATGGATAGGTGATCTTGCTAACTTAGGGTTACCCATCTGTTCCCATGTCTGCTTAGTCAGAACATTTACCTCTGATCCTAAATCTAGGATTACCTCATCCATTTCAAATTCTCCAATTTGCGCTGTGAGTCTCATCTCTCTTCCTGTTCTTGTATGGCCCATAATATTATGAACAACCCGCTGCACACTGTTCACGGAAGAAGACGTCTGACATCGATCTATGATGTGCTGAAGCTCTCCGATGGCTTTCTCATTTCGTACAAGTTTCAAGCAGCTCCGCAGGAAGGATTGTACACTTCCTGTCGACTCATCCTCTTCGCACCTTCCAGATGTGGTAGCCTGCGATATCTGCATAGGACTAACGCCACATGGTGTTTGCTGCGGTAGGCCCCTACAAGGCAATACTTGCGATCCTGATGGTATAGGGTCAGTGAAGAAAGTTTTTGCTTGCTGAAATGTTTCTTTGTTCTTCTGCAGGTCAAGTGGTGTTGATTTATTAGTGGCTTTGCGCACCCACTCCGGACCTGTATTCTTTTCGGTATCCTGCGATGTCCTACTAGTAGAAGCACCGCTGCGAGTCACAATATTGACTCTTGGTTTTGGTTCTTTCTGCTCAGCAGCAATAAGCTGAATGTTCTGGTTTACTGCTGGCTTAGGATCCATAATCTTGGCTATCAAGATCGGACACTCTTCTATAATATGCTCATAGGACTTGCAATACTTACATGTCGTACTAGGGTTCTGACAATCCCTAGCATAATGTCCTACAACTCCACAATTGTAACAAGTAATCGGTCCACGGCCGCGCTCGAAGCCTTCACCACGGCCAAAGCCTCCTCCACGGCCTCGTCCTCTGAATCCTCCACCACGGCCAACATGAGCCGGTTCATGCTGTAGTCCTGCTGCTGGACCTGGTGTCTCTGACTGGACCTTGTAGAAGTCGTGTTTTCTCTCTATCATGAGATCATAAGCTCTGCAATTATTTTCATCATGTCCTATTGACTTACAGAAGTTACAGTATAAGTTCTTAGGAGTTTGTACATACTTCTGAAGTAAAGGGCATTCCTGTGGTCTATGTCCTCTTGTTTTACAGATTTCACACCATGGCCCTTGGGTCTGTACTAAGGGGTTAGGAGCCCCACTTGCTAGATACTCAACAAATACTGGACAGTTGTCTTTAGTATGGCACTGTCCTTTACACTTTGTACACCATAATTCTTGTGCAACCTCTTTTCCTTTCTTAATCTCGTGTAGCTCCAACAGGAAACTATGCCTTTCGAACCATGACATATACCATCTTAATTTCTATTGAATTTTATAAGTGGCAAAAAAATTAAATTGTTTTGGATCATTTTTATCCTATACTTATATAGAGCTCATATCTAAGAATATGAAACAATACTCTTAAAACTTTTATCTAATTGTGAATCAACTCATATCATCATTAATTGGCTCAAAGTGCCACATTAATAATAAAAAAACTATCACTTTTATATTATCAAATTATAATAACTTAAATAAAATTTAGTACAAAATTAAAAAACTTAGATAGAAATCAATCCTTCAAAAAAATTTAAGAAAAAGAGTATATTCCCTCTTATGATTTTAGAAGAGTTAAAAGATTGACTAAATCTATGATTCAACCATGTGGGCCATGAGAAGTTTCACGTAAGGAATGGTCATGAGCATGTACCTAAACCTAAATTGTTTTGCACTTGCTTTTTAATATTATAGGTAATTACTTTATAATAATTTAAAATTATTATAGGGTAATTACTATATAATAATAATTTAGATTACAAGTTAAAAAATTATGTATAATTTTTTTTTTAATATTAATTAAATGTATGTATATTTTAAAATGATGAGTGGCTATATTATTTAAAAACAATTAAAACTTAAAATTAAGTTATTGTTGTGTCAAAATACAACAAATAATTACAAATTAAAGTAGTATATCTAAAAGTAAGTTGAAATTTGAACCTAAATAAAGATAATTATGCATAAGCTACTAAGAGGCTAGCATTTAAGAGGCTTGTTTTTTTCATGAAGGACTTGTTTCCAACTTGTACAAATTAGCTAATTCTCTACTACAATTAGATCTCATCCTCAATAAACTTTAGATGCTTGGTCATCTCGAAGATAGCTAAAATGAGCATTAGAAAATTATCATTATAAGAGGCTAGCATTTAAGAGGCTCGTCTTTTTCATTCAAGGACTTGTCTCCAACTTGTACAAATTAGCTAATTCTCTACCACAATTAGATCTCAACTATCATTAAAAAAAAAAAACTTCAAATGCTTGATCATCTCGAAGATAGTCAAAATGAACATTAAAAAATTATCATTATATTAAGTACTATATATCCTCATTTTTATCCAACTACAACACCAACATTATGACAACTTATAATTATTGCCAAAATAAACATTAAAAAATTATCATTATATTAAGTACCATAGATATATATATATATTTTTATCCAACCACAACACCAACATTATGGCAACTTATGATAGTTGAGACCACATTCACTTGGCAATGGCAAGAGAGACATTAAGTGGTGCCTTACCCATATGGGAAAAAAACATAAATTAAGATTTTAGTGACTATTTTGTATGAAAAGAGATTTCCCCTTCTTTCACATCATCATTTTAATATTAGTCAATAAAATATCCTTTATTCATTTAGATACTATTTTAGAAAATCACTATCTTTTTATCTTTAAAAGTGGTAAGTGCATTTCAACTTAAATGTACAAAAGCTCACAAGTTATAAGTCTCCCAATTCGCATTCACCTTGGTGGTGGGTTGGTGGTCCTAACTAAACGACAATCCAAGGGGGCCTTCATTTATTTGTCGTGCCTTTCTTCCAATAATAATATAATTAATGTGAATCAATCAATCAACCCTACATCTCAATAAGGTTGAGAGGTTTATTTGGTCTTCATTGTGCCATCATAGGAGGCCCACCTGCTTTGTTTGTTCTATTGAATTATGCTCATCCTGTGTGTTTTATGTATGAAATCCCAGGGTTTTTGGACTTCAAAAGCTCCACTCTTACTCAACCACTTTGAATTTAAATAACTTATTATTGTAAAAGATATTTAATTAAGTAAGGGAATGAAATAGTATTGAATACGATGGTTATGGATATTCAAATAAAAGCTTATTTTAAATAAATATTAATTATTATTAAAGTGTTGATTATTTATAATATTATTATTTTATTTTTAATTATTCAAAATAAAATATTATTTAAAATCGTTTTCATACTTAAGGCTGAATCTCTTTTTTTAATTGTAGGCCACACTAAGGCCCATGGAAGAAGTGGCATCCTCAAGTGAATTTTTGATGATGACATTGCTCATTTCTATATGTACACTATATGGTGTTGGATATTAAGGGAAATTTAGAATGGCATTTATTTATTTATTTTTAATAGTGTTTAAGTTATATTAAGTATATAGGTATATATTTTATATAGTTGAGTGCAGAGATTTAATGAAAAAAAGGTAGGGAAGAAGGTGGTTCATTGAAAATGAAGGAAACCATACACAACATGGATTTTTTTTAATGTTATTATTAAATATTATAAGGATAACAAGACATGTGGTAATGTTACTATCAAGTATTACATGTATTGTAGATATAGTTGTTTAACTTAGTATTTATCATGTATCTGGAAAGGATCAAATCTATGAAGTGCAAATCTTTTCTCAAGTTTTGTAATTTAAAAAATGTTTGAACATCATAGAGGTTTAAACACTCGCGATGCATGATTTGAAGTATTGTTAGAAATCTTATATGAAACAATGTTTTTGTTTCTTTCAATTTAGTATTAAAAATCTAGATCAAAATGGGAGTTTTTGCATAAAGAGCGATTGAGTAATATAAAAAATGGTGAACATTATATATATATATATATAGCTAGCTTACATTGGCTCTGAATCCACAATGTTGATGGAGAAGTTACTTAGAATTCAATTGTTTGTCAATGTTTTGAGTGTTCTCATAGGCTCATCCTAAAGACAACATCGATGCTTTATAGACACGCACCTTTATCTAAAGTTAAAATCAAAGATGTATTAATGTGGAATAATTTTATTTTCTTACTATTTCATTACAAAAATCAAATACCACTTGTCAACTCTACATTGAACATGGAAGGAATTACACATCTTCTTCATACAAGAGTGTATAAAATCTCTCTTGAAGCTATAAAAGTGGGATTTAATGTGTATAGAACATACTACTTTAAATTAAGATTATTTAATGTTATAATGTTATGTAAATACTTAAACACAAGGTTTATGATACCTTTAGAAAATAATAATGCAATTGCTTTGAGATTATTTTCATTTCTTTTTTATTATCATATTCAAAGTGGAAGATATTACTTTAAAGTTAAAAATGAAATAGAAGAAATACCACCTTTCAACATGTATAATTATTTTTATGAAGAAGTTTATATTGTTTAATTATATATATATATATATATATATATATATATATATAAGATGACAAATATTGTCATAACTTAGTTGTTAAATTCGCAATAACAATAGCCATCAATTGTTGTCATCTGCAAATGTGAGTTGACTCATCACCCATATCCGATGCAAGCCACTCCAATAACCAACAAGATCATTTAAAATAGATTTAGGTTGAGTGTAGTATGTAAAAATATCAGTTTGATTATTGTCAAGATATATATACTTGCATTGCAACAATATTTATATGCATACCATATATGCAATATTTCTATTTATGTTTAAATTTCTTACCTTTCTTTTTATTTATTTGTATAGATGTTTTTGTATGTATATTTCTCTCTCTCTCTCTCTCTCTCTCACACACACACACACACACACACACACACACACACATGGGTCATAGTATACAATGATAGTGTTTGTTTTCCTTGGAAAAAGCTACGAAGTTTATTTTATTACATAATAAACCATATTTTACATAGGTCATTTAAGGCCTTTCCTCCATTGTTCTATGTAATAAATATACACAAGGGACAAAAAGTATATATTCTTTTCCTTCATACAAAAATACAATACACATATGATGCAGTATTTATGAAGCCTATCAGCTAATAATTATATTCTAAATCTTGACAATCACATAAGATGACAAATTGTAGGTCCTCATAATAGAAAACAAAACTTTTAACCCCCGGAAAGTCTTGGATCTAATTTTGATAGAGTATCATTCAACCTTTCCCACATATTAAATGTGCCCACTCCTATCTATAGACCATTCTTGGATAGTTTGCATGTCACTATTTTCCTCTCTCTAAAAATGTGGATAAATTTTGTAGCCTGAAAAAACCTCTATTAACCTGAAAATTTCATCATAAATGGGAAGAGATAGTATATTTCTTGGGGTCTCCTCTTACTCAACCAATAAATAACTAATTTTGAGTCCCCAAATGTTTGTAACCTCTATTCATTTCTCATAATTGCAAGGCTCATAGCTATCTCGACTTCCAACAATTAAACTTTATTGTTTGTGCAATTACCCAAACATGTAGAAAACTTAATCCAATGATTGACACTGAGGTAGAGGATACCACTTGTCCCTATTTATGCTAAATTACCCTATGAATCCCTATCAAAATATAACCAACAACTAGTTCTATCAACAGTTTCATGTATAATCCTCCTTTCTTTGATTTTGTCTACTTCCCTAGGAAAGTGACTTAAGATTGCAAGGCCTTTTGAAGCAGAGATTTGGGGGGATATAAACATATCCTTTAAAATGGATTTATTTATGGATATCCATAACCCCAAGATAAAAATCACTGGTAAATCTTGGTAATCTATAAAATCATGATTGTTAGTCCATTTCTCCAGCACATAGTCATGAGAGTTCATCATCACCTCACTCTAGTATGTGTTGAGTTATCCTTAGAAGGGCATTAGTTAGTTCATATCCAATTAATATAGCGCCACTTTTCCTTGATTCAAGGAGGTTAGGCACCTTTTCCTACCTACCTTCTCCAGTTAACTAACTGTGAACTGATTTAGTTGTCCTAAGTTAGATTAGTGAGCTCTCAATGGCGATTTTCTCATATTGAGTTAGCATTGGAGTTAGTCCAAGTTGGTGAATTCGAATCCTACCTAGTGTATTCACCTTCTCTCTACTGTATCATCAGTGTATTACAGAGAGGTTAATGATAATTGATGTAATGTTATGCAGACCAAATTTTTCCTCCTAGTTGTTCAATTTCCACCATGAATGTTTGATCAATTTACACTAAATTGCTTCTCTCTCCTACAACCTTCTTTCACAATGAATTGATTCAGGCGTGAGGATCCTAAGCTTTGATAAATTAAACATGGTACTAGAGTAGGTATTCAAGATAACTTCAAACCTCAGAAACTTCCATTGATGCACCAGAAGCAATTGGGTTCCACATAATTCTTGGTTTTCTTGGCTTGCTCCCTCTGGATTTTATTTAGAGAAGTCTATCCAGGTTTGATGCACCAAGAGAAAGTGCACATGTCAAAGTGGAGATTGTTTGAATTGAAGTGTTTTTGTAGGTAAATTGAATATTTGTGAAGAATTAGTTGTTCCTTGAAGCTGGAAGATGGAGAATTCAACAACCTTGACTCCTAGGATCCTCACGCCCTTCAACTATTTTGATTGGAGGGTTGATATGCAGATAATGTTGCACAACAAGGGTCTGTACAGGGTCACCATGGGTAGAAAGGTTGAACCCCGACAAACTCTTGAGAATTCGAAGTATTTGAACAAGCCAGATGAAGGATTTGGATTCATGTGCATTCACATCTACAAGGAGTTACTCTTCCATCTTGATGGACTAAAAAATCCAAAGGAAGTATGGGAGAAGCTCAAATCCCTGTTTGGAAAGCAGGATGATATGAGAGGACATATTATAGAGAATGAGATGACTGCACTACATCCCATCGAATTCAAAATTATCCATCATTTTTTATCAAAATTCAAATCCCTTTTCATGCAGTGCAAGCAATGTGGGATTGATAAGAAGGATGAGTAATTGGTGCTCTCAATTTTGATCAAAATTGGCCCAAAATTCTCATTGTTCGTATCCACCTTTTAGTCCAGGAGACTAACAAATACTAATTGGCGAATTCCATCCTGTGATGCCTTCACATAATCTCTTATTCAGGAAGAAGACAAAATGATATAGATGGGAGATCTTAAATCCTCCAAGAATTAGGCTCTCTTAGTTGAGGAGAGTAAGAATGCACAACAAATGGAAGAAGAAAGGAAAAGAGAAGAAAAACATTGATTTCAATCCTAAGGATAAGCATAATCCTTTAAAAGGAGCCTCAGGTTCCCATAAGGACAAGCATAAGAGGTTTGATAAGGCCAAGTTCTCTTACTGCAAGAGAGGAAATCATCTAGAGAATCTATATATGAAGAAAAACATAGACCAAATGTCTAGGCTCCTTGAATAGAATGATATTTCCCTCCTGAAGGTGCAAAGAAGTCCGATGATGGAAACATGATTGAAGATCATGAGAATTCCATGCTCTGAAGGTAGGATTTTCTCATTGATTTTGGATCCTCCAACCACATGGTTTCCTCCAAAGAATCATTCTCTTCTTTAGATCTCTCTAGAGGACCAAGCATCCACATGGGAGATGACTCACAAATCCTAGCTATCAGGAAAGGTTCTATCAAATTTGAGCATGGAGTGTTCAAGAATCTGCTCTATGTCCCTTCCCTGGAAGCAAATATATTGTCTGTATACCAGATAACTCATACTGGCTCACCAAAGTGAGTCACATTTGATCTTGAATCAGTGGAGATATATGAAATTTCTATTGGCAATCTGATAGCAAAAGGAGCTGCAAAACATGCCTTCAAGACATATGAATTTTCTCAATTTCTTCATAACTCATATTTAAGTGCCTTATTGACTCATGCTAATGATACAAGTGGGATTTGACATGAAATATTTGGCCATATAAATTTCAAATATCTCCAACAGCTACATAGTGAAGAGATGGTGGACAGATTTCCTCTCATCAAGTCCTCTAAAGGTGTCTATAATGATTACTTGGTAGGTAAGCACCCAGAGCAAAGGTCTGAGGCTGGGAAGGAAAGAAGAGCTACCTCTGCACTTTATCTGGTTCACATTGATGTCTCTGGGCCAATTCCCATAGAATCTATGAATGTATCCATATACTTTCTTACCTTCATTGATGACAACTCAAGGTATTGTTGGATCTACTTCCTTAAGGAGAAGTATGAGGTGTTTGAAACATTTACAATTTTGAAAGCCTTAGTTGAGAAAAATCTTGGGAAGAAGATCAAAGAACTAAAATCAGATAATGGAGGAGAGTACATCAAAATATAATTCTAGCAGTTATGTGCCTTAACAGGTATTCAAATGCAACACTCAGTCCCATACACACCACAAAAAAATGGTGTAGCTAAGAGGAAGAACAGATCTTTGAAATATATGGCTACATGCCTTCTTGAAGCAAGAAATACTCATCCATATATTTGGGATGAAGCAATATATTGTGATGTGTACATTCAGAACAGAGTGCCTCACAAGTCAATGATTGGGATCACTCCTTTCAAAGCATTAATGGGCCACAAGTCCAATGTCTCGCATTTGAGTGTTTTTTGCTCCAAAGCATGGGCCATAACTCCTACTAACAAGAGGAAATCCTTCCAAGCCTAGAGTAGCGAATGCATAATACTGGGATATGAGGATGATGCAAATTCAAACAAACTAATGGATTTTTCAACCAAAAATTGTTTCATAGACCACAATGTTCAATTTGAAGAAGATCAGGCACATGATCCACAACCAGCTAAAGAAGGTATAATTACTCAATCATTTCCATTTGCAGATGATGATGTCTTAACTAATATTTTAGATTTAGATTTCAAAGATGAGGATCAAGATGCTCAAGATCTTGGTATTGAGAATGAACCTCAAGTATATCCATATCCAGATCCAACACATTCTCCCAATCAAAGGCCTAAATGGGCCCAAAATATCATTGAAGCTGTTGGGAATAGTGTTGGGGATCCAGACGATAGATCAAGGACAGGATCTCAATATCAAGATGAAAACCTTTTACTCTACCATACATATCCACTTCTCCCAGATAGGTGCTTCATGATGATGGGGTTAAATCCACAGTCCTACAAGGAGGATTTCCATGATCCAAGATGGTAGGTAGCCATGGATGATGAGTTTAATTCACTATAAGAAAACTGGACTTGGAAGCTTGTATCCTTATGTTGGGCGCGGACCTCGAAGGTCCTTAATTTTGGCAACTCCGCGGTTTTGGTGCGAAGCTTGTAAGCAGAGTTGTGGCCCAAAATAGTCTTAGGGGTTTCGGGGTTGGGTCGAAGCCCCTCTTTTTGTAATTAACCCATGGTTTAAACTCATGTTTTTTAAGCCCATGGGAGAAAGCTATTTCAGTACAAATGGATCTATAAGACCAAGCTAGCAGCTGATGGGACCACTACCAAGTACAAGGATCAGTTAGTGGAAAATGGGTACTCACAATTCCTTGGGTTGGACTGCAATGAGATATTTTCTCTTGTTGCAAGAATGGACTCCATAAGGCTAGTTTTGGCCATTGCAGCTTTGAAGAGGTGGGACGTACATCACATGGAGGTGAAGAGTCCCTTCTTCCATGGTGACCTAGAATAGGATATATTTATGAAACAACTTGAGGGGTACACTTGAGATTCCTCCTTGGTTTGCAAACTGAGGAAAACTCTCTATGGGATCAAGCAAGCCCCAATGTAATGGTATGCTAATATGGATGACTTCCTAATATCACAAAAATTCGAGAGGTGCAAGTCTTCTGCAATGTCTACATGTAGCATAAGGGAGGCTTCTTACTGTTGATTTTTTTGTATCTAGATGACTTTCTCATTAATAGTGGCTCAGTTGCTGGAATGAGAGGCATTAAGTCAGCTTTAAGCGAAGCATTCTCCATAACTGATCTAGGGCTGCTAAAGCAGTTTATTGGTCTCGAAGTAAATAAAAAAACTTTGGGAATCATGATTACACAGTCCAGATACATAGGATATTTTCTCAAAAGATTCCACATGACATATTATAAAGCAGCACCCTTCCCCTTCTTATCTGGCATAAGGTTGGAAGAAGGTGGTGCCACACCACTGGTTGATATTACACACTACAGATAGCTGATTGGTATCATATGGTACCTCACCCATTTGAGGACATATTTATCTTATGTTGTGTGTTGTTTCCATATTCATGCAAGATCTTCATGAGCTGCATTGGAAAGTAGCAAAGTGCATCTTGCATTCTATGCAAGGTACAAGGGAGTTTGGGATCCACTATTTAGCTGGTGCACAACTAGATCTGATTGGTTTTATTGATTTAGAATGGGTTGGTGATAGTACTAGCAGGAAATCTACATCAGGATTTGTGTTCATGTTGTGATCTGGACTAGTATGTTGGTCAAGAAAGAAGCAATCATCTCTTGCTCTCTCTTCAGCTAAAGCAGAGTATCGGGGGGCTGTGAATGCAACTATTCAAGAAAATTGGCTACATGGGATTCTAACATAGTTTGGCATTCGAACTTCTCCTTTAGTATACCTCTTTTGTGATAATCAAAGTGAAACCAAGATATCCTATGATCCAATACATAAGTAGCATACCAAGCACATTGAAGTCCACATGCACTACATTCGGGAACTAGTGCATAGTAAGTCCATCATTCTACAGTACTTCCATACAGAGGAGAATATTGTAGACATATTCACCAAGTATTTCATTGAAAATATATTTGTATATCTCAGATCTCTTCTTGGTGTAAAGGTTTGATTTAGTTATTGTTCATGGTTTTCTTGCTTATTTTTAGGGGGGGGGGGGGGGGTGTTCCCATGAGGTTTTCCCCATTTCCTTGGTTTATTGAGAGATTATTTTTTCTTTAGAATGTATGGATGACCTTTGGTCTTTGTTTCCAGGGTGCAGGTTGTCCAAGTTAGGATTAAGGGGGGGTGTTAGGATTAATTAACGACCGCCCCTTTCACCACCATAGTCTAATTGTTATTCCTTAGCTTAGGAGTTTATTGTCACCTCACTACTGCCATGTGGGACTCATCTAGGGACCACATAACACTTGATGCACCAATTTGCATTATTTTAGGAGCTTCAAAGTCCAATCCCTATAATTTAGTATCCCACACTGAGTCATGGGATTTCATCATTAGTTCACCCTAGTCAGTGTTGAGTTATCCTTAGAAGGGCATCAGTTAGTTCATCTCCAGTTAGTCTAGCACCACTTTTCCTTGATTCAAGGAGGTTAGTTTCCTTTTCCTACCTATCCTGTCCATTTAACTGACCATGAACTGATTTAGTTGTCTCGATTTAGATTAGTGAGCTCTTAGTGGTGATTTTTTCACATCAAGTTAGCATTGGAGTCAATCCAAGTGGGTGAATTTGAATCCTACCTAGTGTATTTGAATTCTCCCTATTATATCGTCATTGTATTATAAAGAGGTTAATGATAATTGATGCAATTCTTTGCTGACCAAATTTTGTCTTTTGGTTGTTCATTTTTCACCATAAATGTTTGATCATTTTACACTGAATTACTTCTCTCTCCTACAATCTTCTTTCACGGTGAATTCATTCAAGCTCGAGGATCCTAATATTTGCTAAATTAAACACTACATTGGCTCAAAATGCATAATTATGACACAACTTTATATCATATTCACTACATTAAATAACAACCATTAAAGCCATGGAAGATCTGATATGAAACGTCCCTACACGGCTGTTAAACTAGTAGCAACAAGGACGGTCTTCTTGCATGCATGTGTTCTTGCATGCAAAAGACTTAGATTAGGAAACCAATTGTATTTAATTTACTTTTCCTAAGTTTACTTTGGAAAATAAATTAAAGTGATCTAAATTAATTTTAGTGAACCACTAGTTAAAGTGAAAGTGAAATTAGGGTTTTTGCTTTACCACTAGTTGAAGTGAAAGTGAAATTAGGGTTTTCACTTTACCTAAAGTTATAAAAGAGAGATCAATTGGTGGAGAGAACACACACACTTGTATTCTGATAGAGACAATATATAGATAGGGAGAGAAATTCAGACAAAGGATTTAGCTAAGAAGACGGAGGAGAGAGCAACATGATCATCGAGCTTCGTACAAATGTGATGTACACTCACAGAGGAGGGTGTTGAGGTTTATCTAGGATTTTCCCAGTGATTCTGTCGGGTGCTACATTTGCCAGGTTTGTGTGAATTTGCAGTGATTGTAAAAGTTCCATATTTTATCATAATAAAATCTATATTTGACTGTTGCATCGGTTTTTCCATCTTGGGTTTTTTTGGGGTTTCCATACCCAAAATAATAGTGTCATTATTGTGATGTGATGTTGTGATTTATTTCTTAGTTTTATATTCCGTTGCATACTGTAAAAGATATTAATGTGTGGTTATCAGTTGATATTTGGCATGCACTGTTTATCCCTAGTTGAATATTAAAGGAAAATTTACATGGTATCAAAGCTCTAGTGAGCTAAAGCTGAGAGATTTGCAGTAGTAGTGATAGATCGGGGGCAGATCTATAAGAAGACACAAACATAGACATCCAGATCTAGGGTTTGACAGGTACACTTCACTATGGAAGTGTAGTTGAGAGTTAAGGATAGACTCTAGGGTGCTTAGAAATTTCCTACATGGAAAGAAAGGATCACAAGGATCCTGGACGTTAGTGATGCAACATAGCACATTGACTCCACGAAGGTTGCACCCAAAAATCTGACAGATTTAGTAGCTTGGAAGAAGATTGATTCCAAAGCCATGCTAATTATCATGGATGGAGTGAAGGACCATATAGTCCCTCACCTTCCTGGTAAGAAGACCACAGCAGAGATGTGGACAGCTTTAAAGAGTCTATACCAAAACAAGAACAAGAACTAGAAGATGGTGTTGCAAGAGAGGATGCATATCACCAAGATGGCCAAGGGAGAAGGAGCGGTGCCTTATCTCATGAGGCTCACATAGATCAGGGATGAGCTTGGAGTTGTTGGCTCTAAGAAAGTGGATGAGGAGCTATTTTGGATAGCCCTCAATGGCTTCTCTAAGCCATGGGACACCTTTGTCAAAGGTGTTGTGGCTAGGGAGAAGCTCGCTCATTGGTAGAGACTATGGGATGACTTTGTGCAGGAGGAGACTCACATGGGTCAAGGATCAGGCTCATCCAGTAGTGCCTCACAGATTATGGATGAGAATGCTCTATCCCTTACATGGAAGAGCAAGGGGAAGGCAAAGAGGAAGAAGGATGGTAAGAACAACCTTGACATATCAAAGGTCAAGTGTTTTATCTACCACAAGTAGGGACACTTTTCCTCCCAGTTCCCAGATAGGAAGAAGAATAGTAACACTCAAATGGTTGGATCTGCAGAGGTGGATGAGTTTATAAGGAACTTCGATGAGGAGTTTTGTTTTATAGCTTGCATGGCAAGCACCATAGGGAGCAACATATGGTACATTGACAGTGGAGCATCTAGTCACATGAATAGACAGCAGAGATTCTCCATATACTTGCAGGAGGGTGGAACAAGGATCCACATTGAGCTGGGTGATGATGCGCGATATCAGGCACGGGGAGTTGGCACTGTTTCATTTGAGAGGGAGTCTGGAAAAACCCTTAGTTTTTCTGATGTGTTATATGTTCCAGGACTGGCCAAGAATCTTATATCAGTCTCCACTTTGGAGGACAAGAGATATTAGGTGAAGTTCTGTGACCATAGAGTGCATATCAATCCCAAGGGGTTAGATAGAAGCTTGGATCAGGTGATTGGTAGAAGGAGTGGGAAAGTGTACAAATTACACTTTGAGCCTGCAAAGGCTCTAGTCAGTAGCAACAGTAGCAATTAGGGTGAGTTGTGGCATAGGAGGATGGCACACTTACACCATGGAGCATTGAAGCATTTGAGACAGGCAGTCATTGGAGTTCCTTAGGTACAGGAGGAAAAACATAACCACTACAAGGGTTGTGCTTTGGGGAAGAACACCAGGAATACTTTCCCACATAGTGAGCACAAGTCTAAGGAGCCCTTGGACTTGGTGGATTTGGATGTATGCAGACCTATGAGTGTCCATTCGTTTAGTGGTTACAGTTACTGCATAACCTTCATTGATGACTATTCCAGGAAAACCTGGATCTATTTCCTGAAGGCCAAGTCAGAGGTCTTTGAGAGGTTACGAGAGTTCAAGACTATTGTGGAGAACCAAACAGGAAAGAATATTCAGGTGTTGAGGACAGATAATGGGGTTGAGTACACTTCCAATGAGTTCATGGAGTATTGTTTGGCTAAGGGGATCAAGAAGGATCACATTGTGCTCCATACCCCACAACATAATGGATTTGCATAGCGGAAGAACATGACTATGGTTGGAGCAGCCAAGGCAATGCTATTTGATCAAGGATTACCACTATTCATCTGGGCTGAGGGATACAGGACTGTAGTATACATTCAGAAAAGGTGTCCCCACACAGCCTTGGGTAGGAAGACACCAGAGGAGGTCTTCACAGGCACTAGGCTAGATGTGAGTCACATTCACATATTTGACAATGTCTGCTATTGTCATGTTCATGTTGATAACAGGAAGAAGCTAGACCCTTCTGGAGAGAAGGGGTTACTTGTTGGTTACAACGAGATTTCGAAGGAATATAGAGTTTACATTCCTACTCGTAGGAGGATAATTGTGAGCAGGGATGTCCAGTTCTATGAGGACAGGGCCTTGTGGAGATATCTGTACTTACCAGTAGAGAAGCAGCCAGCACAGGAGTTGGGAGTCAAGTTGGAGGAGCCAGATGTACAGGTACAGGTACAGACACAAAACAGAGGTTCTTGTGGCCAAAGGGAGTAAGGTGGACATGATCCTTCAGTCATTGACTTGAAGGATGAGCTACAGTAGGAGACAGATATCCAGCAGCCGCAGCAGGTTGACACTAGGCCAAGGCCTTAGTGGCTTAGGTCCACAGTGCATGATTCCAGGTAGGTAGATCCTCCACAAACATCTTTTATATGGAGTGTACCACCAGAGAGTCTTAGTTATATGGCATTGATGATAGAGTTGATTAACTATGAACCTTCCAACTTCGGGGAGGCTACACAACATGATGTGTGGAAGGAATCTATGGTTAAGGAGTATGAATCCATTATGAAAAACCAGGTATGGGAGGTTGTGGCAAGGCCAAAAGGGAAAAAGGTGGTGGGATCCAGATGGATCTACAAGGTGAAGCATGCAGTAGATGGAAGTGTGGAGAAGTACAAGGCATGCTTCATGGCAAAGGGGTTTTCATAGATGGAGGGTATTGATGATGAGGAGACCTTTGCCCCTATTTCTAGGTATTATTCCATTCGAACCATTATCTCACTAGCAGTTGAGATGGGTTGGCGTGTCCATCAGATGGATGTCAAGGCTGCATTCCTCAACGGAATTATAGAGGAGGAGGTGTATATTGAGCAGCCAGAGGGGTTTGATGTGGAGAATAGGAAGACACATGTCTGTAGACTGCATCGAGCTCTTTATGGGCTCAAGCAGACACCTCAAGCATGTTACTCAAGCATTGACATCTATCTACAGGAGATGGGATTTCAGTAGAGTGAGGTTGACCATAACCTGTACTTCTTGACAGGTGAGGTGCCTTCATACTGGTGTTATATGTAGATGATCTCTTTTTGATAGGAGATGAGAGGCTAATTGGAGACTGTAATTCCAACCTTGTAGTAGAGTTTGAGATGAAAAACCTTGGGCAGATGCATTACTTTTTGGGCTTGGAGGTCTGGTAGAGAGATGGATGCTTCTTCATCGGACAAGGGAAGTATGCAGTAGAGATCCTAAAGGGATTCAGCATGGAGGAATTCAAACCTATGGTGATACCTTTAGTTTCCAACTGGAGGAATATTGAGGCATCAAGATTAGACGGATTTGATCCTACCTTATATCGTCATCTTATTGAATCGCTTATGTATCTGGTCAACACTCGACCAGACATCAAATTTGTAGTCAAATATTTGAGTCACTTCATGGTGGACCCTCAAATAGTGCATTGGATGGATGCGAAGCACATACTTTGCTACATCATAGGTATAGTGGAGTATGGATTAGTTTATGAGCGCAGGGAGAGTGTACAGTTAGCAGGTTTCACAGATGTTAAATAGGAAGGATGTGTAGAGGACTGGAAGAGTACTTTAGGTTGTTGTTTTAGCATTGGATCAGGGGTTGTCTCTTGGTTCAGCAGGAAGCAGAAGTCAGTTGCATTGAGCTTGATAGAGGCTGAGTACATGGCAGTCAACATGGCTTCTTGTGAGGGTATGTGGCTGAGGAAGTTATTTGCAGGGTTGTTCAAGTGTAAGCTAGAGGCTATAGTATTTCACTATGACAATCAAAGTGGCATCAGGCTATCTAAGAATCTAGTGTTCCATGACCGAAGAAAACACATAGACATCATATACCACTTCTTGAGAGCTTGTGTTCAGAGGGGAACCATTCGGTTGGAGTACATACAGACAGATGAGCAGGTGGCAGACATTTTCACCAAGGCACTTTGCAGACAGAGTTTTGTGAAGTTTAGGGATAAGTTTGGGTTGCTACCAAATCCCTTCCTCATTGAGAGGGAGTGTTAAACTAGTAGCAACAAGGAAGGTCTTCCTGCATGCACGTGTTCTTGCATGCAGAAGACCATAATTAGGAAACCAGTTGTATTTAAATTTACTTTTCCTAAGTTTACTTTTGAAAATAAATTAAAGTGATCTAAATTAACTTTAGTGAACCACTAGTTAAAGTGAAAGTGAAATTAGGGTTTTCGCTTTACCTAAAGTTATAAAAGAGAGATCAATTGGTGGAGAGAACACACACACTTGTATTCTGACAGAGACAGGATATAGACAGGGAGAGAAAGTTAGACAGAGGATTTAGCTAAGAAGATGGAGGAGCGAGCAGCAGGATCATCGAGCTTCGTACAGCTGGGTCGTACACTCACACAGGAGGGTTTTATACCTAGATCCTATCACCACCATGTGATAAGACCCTTAACTCCCATGTTTGCCCTTAATCCCAGCACTTAGAGTGGAAACCTACTATGTTTGTCAATTCTACATGAAAAAACTCAGCACCATGCTTTACCTATGGCCCATGAGAGGTACCTTGCTCACACTGCATGTATCCTGTTTTCCATAAACAGTGCCACCGCCTATGGTATTTTTTCCATAAGTGTTTCTCATCTAAACCGCTCTATCATAAGAGAAGAAAAGTGGTACCCTGGGTAAAATGGGAAAAAGAGAAGTTTCTCGAGGCTTCTAGATCATGAGCCTCGTGTCCTCCCTTATCCCTATCATTATGGGTCAGTTGGGCTCGAGATCCCCCATCATAGGATCTTAGAGCCACCTCATCCACAAATCTCTCAACTATTCCTATCCATTGAGCCTTATAAATACAAGCTCATGTCCATAGTTGTGGGGAGAACTATGGAGGTATTGTTATGCTGTTGGATTGACCACTTAGCCCAAGCTATTGGAGAGCATAGAGAGCAAATTTGGAGCTTATGGGGATGAAGTGTTTGTCTCATGGAGATGCTTGTTAACACTAAGGCATTGGTTGTAAGATTCTCCATACATCTTTAATGCAAATCTGATTTTCATCCCACATTACTGTTGTTTTTATTTCACATGTACATGTTGTTAGATTCCTTAGTCACTAACATGGATAAAGTAGATGATTTTCTGGTAGCTTTGATGTGTTTGCAGGTACATAGGTTCACTATTGAAGCAGCATTCCAGGTGTCTATGATATCTAGGGAAGGTCTTAATCCTTTGTCATTCACTCATTTGTTCTGGATCTGAACCATTCAGACCAGAGGAATAACTTCTGTCCACAAAAGGTGAAATATTCCTGGTTACAAATCTGGTGACTCCGTTGGGGAATTAGTACATATATCAGTTGATCTGATCTTCCTCAGTTCTTGAACTCTTGTCTGAATCCAAGCTCCATCTCCAACTCTCTTCAGTTAGATCTGCTATCTAACTTAGTGAATTTTGGTTTGAAACTTTCATATCTATTCAGATTTGATTTATTTCAACTTTTTATGCTCTTTTTAACTATCAATCCATCAATTTTTTCCTTGATATGATCTTTTTCTAACTTGATCTGTCATTCTCCTTTGTGTTTTGGATCTATACAGGGAACCGCTCATATGTTGTTGGCGATAAGCGGTGCCACCACCTGAAACCTGTTAGCAGTACGTGGTGCCACTGCCTGTGTCCTGTTATCCAGAAGCGGTGCTGGTCCAGAACCGCTCTGTCAAGGCCCCTCCAGTGCGGTGTCAGGTAGGCCTTGTTCCAAGACTACTTTTTTCTCATTTTTTGCAAAAAAATTGAGTTGTGTGCTTTCAGCCCTGCACTGTCAGGCTTGTGTGTTAGAATCTGATGCTTATGGTTTGAATTTTTGTGGTAAAAGATTGGTTTGATTGAAAAATTGAAAAGCTAGATTAGGCTTGTTGATTGTTCATTTTCTTCTGGACTTGTTGGTTGTGATTGTGAAAGGATTTATTTTTTGAAAAGCTTAGGTGTTAGTGAGCTCTCTTTTCATTTATGTTATATAGACTGAAAGAAAAACATTTAATTAGCATATTGATTTCATTTTTTGTTTCCATATGTTGATGTCTATGTAACTTCAGAATGTATTTCACTTGTATTTATTATATGTTGTAACCCGCTGTTTATTCCGGTATGTACTTGAGTTATGTCATGCCCGGATGTTCCTATCGGGAAAGTCTATAATGTAAACAAGTCATGTCAAGTCATTGTGGGTAACCCTCCTATTGTCTAAGGGTTAAAGTCCCCGCAGTTCTGGGGCACTAGGGTTATTAGAATCTCCTAGTGAGGTTGGCCCAAGTAGGGCTTTAGTCATGTCGGGATTAGTATAAATAGAGAATTGGACTCTCTATTTATCACATAACTCATACACACTCCAGTGTAGCACATATTTGAGGAATGAGAAGACATTGGGGCTAGATAGAAAGAAGGTTACTGCCATCGGGAGATCAATTACTGTTTTGGGTTCTACTTTTGGTGTTGATTCTATCTCTGAGGAAGTTGCGGGGTTTTCACCATTTATGGTTTCCCCGAGGATAAACACTATGTTAATTGTCTCTTGTGTTTGATTGATGTGCTTGTTATTCTCTCAGTTAAAGATCCTAATATAATGCTAGCTCAATGATGAAATTCTAAATGATGGTATCAAAGCTAACCTGAGAAGAAGACACTATGCAGCTGCGGGAACTAGGGATTCCTAGTTTGTGGACCTTTCTCCATAGATTTTTAGAAAAAAGTAAGGTGGAATAACTCTCCTCCTTATGGCACAAATTTCTGTCGAAGCAGAATCTAATTATGAGGTTTTTCAGTTTTGGACCCGACACTGCTGCCGAAAATTAGGGCTTTTCACAGAAGAGGAATTTTTCAGTGAGCCTAGGCCTGGATTAATCTCCCCCCCAAAATCTAAGTCAGGGTTCAAATTCAAAGCATTTGGTTGGACAGAACTCCAGAAAAGCAAAACCCTAATTTGCTACTGAACCAACACTGTAGGATTTCAGCTCCAAATCTAGATTCGACATCTTGACCTGGTAAGATCTAAATCTTTTGTATTTCCATTTGAGGTTCTCAGTCTAAGATGTCTCATCATACCAAGCTTGATGAAAATCTTGAGGGAGCTGATAACTTCTAAGCCGAGAAGTATAGGATCTCCCTGGTCCTGGAAGAAAATGAGTTGGACTCCTATATCAATGAGGAGGTTCCATTTCTAGAGGGAGATGAGGCTAAGGTATTGCATAAGAAGAAGTTGGTTATGGAAAAGAGAATCATTGTTGATTCTATCAAGGATCACCTCATACCATAGGTGTCCTCCCTCAAGACACCTAAAGCTATGTTTGATGCCCTAACCAAATTGTTTAAAGGGAAGAACATAAACAGGAAGATGACTATGAGAAACCAATTGAAGAATGTGAAGATATATAATGTTGAGACTATTCAATCTTACTTTACAAGGGTTTCTCAGATCAGGTAGTAGCTGGAAGTAATAGATGAAGAAGTGGAAAATGCAGAGATTGTGATGACCACCTTGAATGGTCTCCCTAGATCATGGGACTCTTTCATTCAAGGGATCTGTGCTAGAAAGAAGTTAGTCAAGTTCAGTAGACCATGGGAATAATGCTCTCAAGAAGAAGCTCGGATAGCATCTCGAGAAGAGAAGATGGGAAGTGAAGATCAAGCTCTCACAGTTCACTCCAAGAAAACCAGAAGGAGCCATCATCACTCCAAAGGTAAGATCTCACACTCTAGAAAAGATCTGATTACTATTAGATGTTACACATGTGATGAGAAAGGCCACATATCCAAATTCTGCCCTAACAGAAGAAACCTAAAGAAGAAGGAAAACAAGAGAAGACATCATGCTCATGCTGTAGAGGATGATGAACCTTCTACAAAGAGAATCAGACAAGAAAGTGATGATTCTTCAAGTGAGGAAGAATATGTACTGATCTCCGCTCTCACGGGAACTGTTTCACATGGAAGCAATGATTGGCTCATAGATAGTGGTGCTTCCAAGCACATGACGGGATTCAAAGTATCATTTGTGAAGATATCTGAACATGAGTCACCTCACAAGGTGAAACTTGGGGATGGCTACCAGTATCCAATAAAAGGTAGTGGTGAATCCTCCTATAAACTAGATTCTGGAAAGTCTATAAAAATGAAGAATGTATTATTTGTTCCAGGACTAAAGAAGAACCTCCTCTCCATATCTGCATTGGATGCAAAAGGAATGAGGGTTGCTTTTGTAGATGGCCAAGTTCTTATGTGTCCAAAGGGAAATATTTTTGATGATGCAATAGTGATTGGAGAACAAGGAGGTCTATACAAGTTGAAGGGATAACTAGATCAAGCTTTGGTTCATGACACAGTAGAACCAAATGAATTTTGGCATAGAAGGCTTGCACATGTGCATTATAGAGCACTACCACTTGCAAGAAAAGCTGTTGAAGGTCTTCCAGAAATACAAGCAAAATTATGAAGGGGTTTGCAAAGGATGTGCGAAAGGAAAGAACACAAAGAAGACATTTCCAAGTAGTGAGAGCAAAGTAAAAGGAATCTTGGAAATCATCCACTACGATGTATGTGGACCAATGTCATCAAGCTCACTAAGAGGGTATGTGTACTATGTTTCTTTTATTGATGATTTTTCTAGGAAGACATGGATTTACTTCATGAAGAATAAAGATGAAGTGTTTAGCAAGTTCAAGGAATTCAAAGCCTTGATCGAGAACCACATTGAAAAGAAGATCAAGATTTTCGATCAGACAATGGCGAAGAATTCACTTCAAATGAGTTCAAAGAACTATGTAAAGACTCAGGGATTAAGAGGGAGTTGTCCACCCCTTATAATCCACAACATAACGGAATTGCAGAAAGGAAGAATAGAACCATCATGGAAGCTGCAAGAGCTATGCTTCATGATCAAGATCTTCCTATGCATCTTTGGGTAGAAGCAGCTAGAACAACAGTGTATGTACAAAACCGTACTCCACACAGCGTACTCGAGAAAAAGACTCCTGAAGAAGTCTTCTCTGGAAAGAAACCAGAAGTCAACCATCTCAGAATATTCAGCTGTCTTGTGTACATACACATTCCAAAAGAGAAGAGAACAAAATTAGATCCTTGAGGAAAGAAGGGTATATTTGTGGGATACTCTAAAAGCTCGAAGGCTTACAGAATATACTTCTCAGGGTTCAAGAATATTGACATCAGCAGGGATGTAACATTTGATGAAGATTCAGCCTACATCAAATCCAGAAAGAAACCTACTGAAGAAGCAGAAGCTCCCAGAATTCATGATACAATCATGAATGAGGAAACTCAAGAAGAAGATTGAGAATTTGAAGAACCACAAAGACTTATAGATCCACCACAGGAGAAGAATCCTCACAAGAGGAAACCTGCATGGGTACAAGAGATTATCCAAGGTGTGGAAAGATATGGGGTTCCAGAAGAGAATCTCAGAGAAAGAAAGAGGACCAGATCCTGTTCCAGTTATGTAGCTTTACAATGTGATTTTATTGATAAAGAACCTTCCAAATATGAAGAAGCGGTAGAATGAAAAGAATGGAAGGATGCGATGATCGAAGAGTATCAATCGATCATGAAGAATGATGTTTGGGATGTTGTCCCAAAACT